>ML244299.1:60572-133647 GCA_005239495.1 Nicotiana undulata
AAAAAAAAAAAAAAAAAAAAAGAAAAAGGGTAAGTTTTGTGGGGGGGGGGGGGGGGGAGGTCGTGAGAATTTCTCGCTGAAAAAGCGGAAAGCTATGATTTCCTCCAACCCCCCTCGGTTAAATTTCATATTAATGAGCGAAAAAATTGAAGACCAGAGTTCAAATTTTAGCAATAACAAAAAACAAATAGTGATTTCTTCTCATTTGCCTAAGGTTTGACAGTAGAAGTATTCAGTACTAGTGCTGGTATGAGGTAGCCGTGGAATAATGCAGTGTATCAACAAAAAAAAAATGAAAAGAAGAGAAAAGGAAATAAGTTTATCATAATTAGTATTGGAACCCTGCACGTGTATAAATATGGAGTTCTCTGTTAAAGATACTCTGTATATAATCCCCTTCAACTGGAACGGAGGGAGTAGTTAAAGATACTCCGTATATAATCCCCTTCAACAAACTAGATAGTAGTTCTCAACAACGGAAAATAGGCTTTTTGTGGGTTAGATTACACGAAAATGACACTGTATAGGCGCTCTCAAAGTAATAGTTAAAATATGTATATATATATATATATATATATATATATATATATATATACACACACACACACACACACACACACACATACATTTTGTATATTATATACAAATTTTATACACTTTTCGGCTATCAAATGTAAATAGTATCTTGTGCGGGCTAAAAGTGAAAAAATTCCGTAGATTAGAGTAATAAATATTTTTTACTCCATCTAGCCCTGCACTAAGCAAGTCGTAGTCCCAACTTTTTGTCTCCTTCGATAGAGTTGGATTGGAAGAGTCAGCCTGCGGGGTTAGCCTTTTCATGTGTGCGCATTATTGTTGATTTCTCTCTTTTTCTTGGAGTAAGAAATTCAATGGGGATTCAAAATCTACCCTAGCATAAGGAAAGGAGGTAGAGCAATAGCTTGGGTTGACCCTATGAATGAAGATCGATCTGGCAGAGGAGAAGTAGATCCATTCAAGTCCAGAGCAAGGTGGAAAGAAGTATATGTCAGTTCCGTAGATCAAGGCTTTCAAGGACTCCTGAGACCGAGCAGCACATTACACATAAGCATATGGATGCTACAAATTCCTCCGAAAAATAAAAAAATATTGTGCGGCCATACAATATACTCTAAATTCTCGTTGTCGAGGGAAGTGAATCAACAAATGCATGCAAGGAGGGATGTAATTCAGGAGGTGTAGTTCATCTAAACATTCATCTAAAGAACAATAGATGCAGACATTCTGGAATCAGAAACTGGAAAAAAACCCAGGTCTCTTGTTTCTAATTTTTCCCCTTAATGAACTATAGGTGATGACAATTCTGGAAAATTTCAAGGAAGCATGGCTCACTTGTTCGACTTTATGTATTTTCTTTTCTATGACCCATATAGGCACGATGACCCTACCCTATAAAGTGAAACAACAGAAAAGCAGTAATTAGACTCTTTGCCTGGTTTTATGCTCATTAAAATAAACTTCAAAGGAGAATTCTTTTTATTGGCTATAGTTTTGTTTTCTAATGGTCAATTTCAGCCTTCTAAATTGGAACTTGCAGAAAGCTGAGATACATTGGAACAATGATCCAAATAATATTGAATGTTTTGAATTAGAAAATGCCGCCAATCAGATTGTGTATTAGGGGACCGTGGTCGCCCGTCTTCGGGTTACCGGCCGATAAGATCTCTTCTATTACTTTGTTGTACCGGGTTAACAAGAGCTGACCCTCTTTATTCACTATAGTCCCGGAACAGAACAATCATAAGAAAAACTATTATCCAAATCGATTTCTTTTTTATTGGCTTCATCCCGAACGTCCCATTACTGATGGGGAAATTTGTTCGAAAGAGATATATTATTAAATAATAAAAGCGACAATATCCCTAAACTTAAAGAACACACAAAGAAATCATGTAACACAGCTTATTAACATCATCTGCAGGAACCATCCCTTCTTCAATGTCTATTGATACTAGCTTCTCAAATGTAAAATCACTAGGATCCCCTTTATTTTACCATGTATACTGAGGAAGCGTAGCTGACACGTTGAACCATGTCTGTCAACGGTGAAAGATAGCCCTAAAGTGAGGGCCTCGAAGATAGTATTTCTCAACCGTCGATCGACGTGACAATCATGCCTACTTGACAGTCTTTTTCATTCAGTCTCCTAATAAACGAAAAAGGATTTTTGGTGACACGAAAGATGTGCTTGATGCTCTCTTTTCTATTCCACTGCGCCAAGTGGTCTTTTCCTTTCTTGCTGGATGACTACTATGGAAAAAGATGACGACTACTCCTAGTCTATGGTCAATCCACGCTGATGCTAGAAGAGCTATTCCCGCCGCCCACCAGAAATCGTGCCTAGCTGAGCAGTTCATCAGGAGCTGCTGCTATCTAGGACCAAGCACCAAGTACTCTTGATTTCCTTTTTCAATTGATTTGTAAGAGGATTGACAAATCTCACTGTGCCTAACACATCTAATTGGAAGTTGAATGAAGATAATGCGCTTTACTCTTTCATTTGTAGTTGGATTACCCCTGTGCTAACTTAACTTGAATCTGTTCTCTTTAGTTTTTCACTGAGCCTCATCTAAGTGATATATACATAGCTCCTTGATTACTTATCAAATAAAATGAACATTATTTAAGAACTTTTTCTCCCGATTTTATTAGCTTAGTAGCATGGGAGTCACAATAGTTCTAGCAGAGTAAGCTAGAAGATGACCAGTCCCGCCCCATTGGTGTCGAGTCCGCTGTGAGAGGCACTTAAAAGGCTGTTAAGGCATTAGACTCGGGGGTGAACCCACGGGGGAGGGGAGAGGTTGCTTCCCAAAAAGAACTGGGTTGGCCCCTTGCCTTTGATTCCTTACCCGCAGTCCAACTCAAGGCTAAGCTTTACGGTTCTGCTTCTTTCTCAATCAATTAACCGAGCTCTTGAAGACAAGGAAAGTGACTGATTCACAAAGGAGTCCGACATCGACCGGATTGATGATGACCTATCACACTACCTTCGACCGACTATCAATTCGCTTGATCAAACAAACGAAAACAGTCAAGTGATGCTTCTTTTTTATTGTAATCTTTTAGCAGGGAGCTTGGGATGGGTCCCACAACTTTTGAATTCGCCGCCGGGGAATTCACACGAAAGGGAACGAGGAATTCTTAACGAAAAAAGTGCTATCTGAACCAAACGTGAAAGTAGTTTTCCATCAGACGATAGGCTCCAATAGAAAGGAACTGCGCGTACGCTAGAAAGACGTATAGGCAAGCTTTTCTGATGATCATATGGATCACTTTTCGTGACTTTTCTTTCCATAGGCATAGATTGCAGTCTAACCAACTTTCTTCCATCTCGTCTCTGAAAATTTTGCAATATAAGTGGCCCTGCTTCAAAGCCCAAGAAAACCCCCTTTACTCCCTCTCTATAAAAAAAAAAGCCCTTTCCCCTTCCTTTAATAATATATGGTAAGCTTTGAAAAGTAACACGCTCCCGACATGCAATTAATCCATAATATCATCCATCGTTGGCATTATTGGAAATAAATCACCCAACTCTTATTCAAAGCCCATCTACACACTCCAACTGCTTCCTTTTGAGCTAGTCGAGCAGGCGTTGAACACGGACTGAGACTCTGCCGCCCCTTTGACAGCAATTCCTACACTTGACGTCGGATCTCCTCATTGTGAAATGGGGATAAGTGAGAAGCCGCTTTGCAGGGTATACTCGCTTCTACCTACAACTAAATATGCTTCTATATCCTCCTCTTATCTTAGGGGTTAATCAAGCCGGTTGTCACGACCCAAATTCCCAACCTTAGGGATCGTGATGGCGCCTAACACCACATTTTCTAGGCAAGCTAATGTTAGAATTCGAGTAGCTAATTTCCTTTGATTATTTTCTTAAGCATCAATAAATAAATTTAAAGTAAACTTAATTTAAATGATTTCCAAAGATAAAATAATAAACAATTGAATAAAAACGAACCACGAACTAATTATATAAATAGATCTAGAACTACCCAGAGTCTGATGTCATAATTCACGAACTACTAAAGAATACTACAAATATTGGGCTGAAAGAAATAGTATAATTGTTCTGAATACAATAAAACAACGTATGTAAAATAAGAGAAGACTCTCGGGATCTGCGAACGCCGACAAATATACCTCGTGTCTCCGAATGGATAGGTGGTTGCTCTACAAATCTCTACTACTGGATTGTACCTGGATCTGCACAAAAGAGTGCAGAGTGTAGTATCAGTACAACCGACCCCATGTACTGAGTAAGTGCCGAGCCTAACCTCGACAAAGTAGTGACGAGGCTACGGCGGGGCTTTAACAATATAAACGGTAACAATATTATATAAATCAAGAAAGAAATCTTAAACAAATAAATAAACAAGTACTGCAATAACAATAAAATAACTCGGCCGCCTCTTCCAGGCCTCAGCTATAACCAACTCTCAAGTAAATTTTCAAGTTTCCAAACCTTACTTTGAAATAATCACAGGTGCTAAATATAAGAAACACTGTAGAGAAAATCAAGAGTTTCCAAATCATTTAAAGTTTAAAATCAGTAAAAATATCATTATTCCCCATTTTCACAATCATGTTGCGGCGTGCAACCCGATCCCACCTACTCACAATATCACAATCAATTATCCACCCTTATCACATCAATTTATTCACCCTTACTTATCACACCAATTATCCACCCTTACCACACTAATTATCCACCCTTATCACACCAATTTATTCACCCTTATCACACCAATTTTTGATTCAAAAGTTTCAAACAGAAAACAATATAGCCGTAAACTTTGAACAACAACAATGTAAATAGTCAAGAAATCGACATGAATATATATATATATATATATATATATAAAACATAGTGTCAAACTGTTCAACATTTCCGTTCCCCAAGAGAACTAAATACACAACCAATATGCTTCCAAAATAATCAAATAATATTTAACAACAAAGTAATGAGGCCTAGTAGTCATGGAAACAATAACTAACAAAGAACAATTAAGACCGAGATCAATTAAATTGGGAACAGGGAAAGGATCATGTTTAACATGCCATTTGGGTGGTGCATAGATACTCGTCACCTCACCTATACACCACTCCCATGCATTTCACATAGCAAACAAGTGGGGATTCCTATTCTCTCAAGTCAAAGTTAGACCAAACACTTACCTCAATTTCGTAGGCCACCCATTGCTCAATTACGGCGTTCCCTTTTGAATTCACCTCTAACTTGCTCGAATCTAATAATAATTAACTCAATATTATCAATCTATGCTAAAAGAGCTAACTTTATTGAAAAACATGATTTTTCCTAAGTTTTCTAAAAAAAAGTGAAAATCCCACCCCGAGCCCGCTTGGTCTAAACTCGGGGTTCGGACCAAATTATGTTTACCCATTCGCTCACGAATGCAAATATACAATTATTTTCGAAATCCGACCTCAATTCGAGGTAAAGATTCGATTTTTACAAAATTGCCTAATTCTACCAAAACCCTCAATTTTTATCATGAAAATTCTTGATGTTTGATTTAAAAGTGATAAAAAACATTGGGTAATTGAAAGAACAAAGTTTAGAATTGATTACCTATGACTTGGGGATGATAATTGGTGAAGCAAATCGCTCTTAGGGCTTCAAGGATCGAAAAATATGAAGAAAAGGGCTGCTGCCCGAGTTGGTGTTTTAATTGTTTATGGTTGCTGTAATTTTTTAAATTTTTTTTAAGCGTGGAGCACCAGTGCTCCAAAAACTGTTATGAAAGCAGATTTTCTTTTTACAAGTTAAAAACATCCCAAAACTCACCCGAGCCCTCAGGGCTCTAAACCAAACATGCACGCAAGTCTAAAACATCATACATACTTGCTCATACGATCAAATCATGAAAATAATATGTAAAACTATGAATTTAACCTCAAAGCTCATCATTTTTCTCAAGAACATTTAACTTTCATTATTTCTCAACCGGACGTCCGAATCACGTCAAATAAACTCCGATTCTCACCAAATTTCACAGATAGTATTCAAATACTATAAAAAATCTGTACCGAACTCGGAACCAAAATACGGGCCCGATACCAATGGTTTCAAGCGTTGATTCTTTTCTTTATTTCATTAATAATTCAGCAAAATAATTTCTTTCAAAAAATGATTTCTAAGGCTTGGGACCTCAGAATTCGATTACGGGTATACGCCCAAGTCCCATATTTTACTGCGGACCTCCCGGGATTGTCGGAACACGGATCCGGGTCCGTTTACTCAAAATGTTGACCAAAGTCAACTAAAGTCGAACTTTAACTATAAAAATTATTATTTCTTATATTTTCACATAAAAGCTTTCCGGTTTCACGCTCGGATTGCGCACGTATGGTTAATAAGTCTAGAACGGAGTCTAAATTCAATAAATGACCCCTTGGGTCATCACAATCTCCACCTCTAAAACAAACGTTCGTCCTCGAACGAACATAGAAAATTACCTGAATTGGCGAACAAGTGTAAATATCTACTCTGCATGTCCGACTCAGACTCCGAAGTAGCTGCCTCAACGGGCTGGCCTCTCTATTGCACTCGAACTGAAGGATAACTCTTAAACCTCAACTGACGAACCTGTCGGTCTAGAATGGCTACCGATTCCTCCTCATAAGTCAAGTAAAATCCAACTGGACTGAGCTGAAATCTAACACGCGGGACGGGTCACCATGATATTTCCGGAGCATAGACACGTAGAATACCGGATGAACTAAGGATAACCCTGGAGGCAATGCAAGTCTGTAAGCTACCTCCCCCGCCTTATCAAGAATCTCAAACGGCCCGATATACCTAGGGCTCAACTTACCCTTCTTCCCAAATCTCATAACACCCTTCATGGGCGACACACGAAGCAATACTCTCTCTACAACCATGAATGCCACATCACGAACCTTACAATCGGCATAACTCTTTTGCCTAGACTGAGCTGCACGAAGTCTCTCCTGAATGATCTTGACCTTATCCAAGGCCTCCTGAACTAAGTATGTACCTAGTAACCGAGCCTCTCAACTGGCGATCTGCACCGTCTACCATATAATGCCTCATAAGGATCCATTTGAATGCTCGACTGATAGCTATTATTATAAGCAAACTCCGCTAACGGCAAGAACTGATCCACGAACCTCCAAAGTCAATAACACAAGCGCAGAGCATATCTTCTAATATCCGAATGGTACGCTCGGACTGCCCGCATGTCTGAGGATGGAATGCTGTGCTCAACTCAACTCGGGTACCCAACTCACGCTGAACTGCGCTCCAAAAGTGCGAGGTAAAATGCGTACCTCGATCAGAAATGATAGACACGGGCATACCGTGAAGGCGAACAATCTCCCGAATATATAACTCAGCTAACCACTCCGAAGTATAAGTACTTGCCACAGGAATGAAATGTGCTGATTTAGTCAGCATATCCACAATAACCCAAACTGCATCAAATTTCCTCTGAGTCTGTGGGAGCCCAACAACGAAATCCATAGTGATACGCTTCCACTTCCACTCAGGAATCTCTATCTGCTGAAGCAAACCACCGGGTCTCTGATGCTCATATTTTACTTGTTGACAATTTAAGCAACGAGCCACATACGCAACAATGTCCTTCTTCATCTTTCTCCACCAATAATGCTGCCTCAAGTCTTGGTACATTTTGGATGCACCTGGGTGAATCGAATACTTAGAACTGTGAGCCTCCTCAAGGATCAACTCACGAAGGCCATCAACATTAGGTACACATATACGACCGTGCACCCTCAAAACGTCATCATCTTTAACTGTAACCTGCTTGGCATCACCGTGCCGAACTGTGTTCCTAAGGACCGCGAAATTTGGGTCATCATCCTGCCGCTCCCGAATACGGTCAATTAAAGAAGACCGAGCGACGGTACAAGCTAGAACACTGCTGGGGAAATAGCTAACCTCACGAACCGATTAGCCAAAGTCTGAATGTCTGAAGCTAATGGACTCTCACCCACTGGAATATACGCAAGATTGCTCATACTCAGTGATTTTCTATTCAATGCATCAGCCACTACGTTGGCCTTCCTTGGATGATATAATATAGTGACATCATAATCTTTCAGTAACTCTAACCACCATCTCCGCTGCCTCAAATTTAGATCCTTTTGCTTGAACAAGTGCTGGAGGCTGCAATGGTCTGTGAAAACCTCACATGGCACGCCATAAAGATAGTGCCTCCAAATTCTCAATGCATGAACAATGGCTGCCAACTCTAAGTCATGGACATGATAATTCTTCTCATGAATCTTCAACTGCCGAGACGCATATGCAATCACCCTGCCATCTTGCATCAATAATGCTCCAAGTCCGGCTCGGGAAGCATCACAATACACCGTGAAAGAACCCGAACCTGATGGTAACACCAACACCGGTGCTGAAGTCAAGGCTGTCTTGATCTTTTGAAAGCTCGCCTCACGCTCGTCTGACCATTTGAATGGGGCACCTTTCTGAGTCAATTTAGTCATTGGGGCTGCTATGGATGAGAACCCCTCCACAAAATGACGGTAGTAACCCGCCAAACCCAGAAACTCCTAATCTCCGTAGCTGTAGTGGGTCTAGGCCAGTTCTTGACTGCCTCTATTTTCTTAATAGTTGCTCATAGCAAATTACAGAATTATCGGATAGCTTCACGTCAACAGAGAAAATCTCCTTTCAAACCTTCACAATACTGATAACGATATACGATGCTTGAAGACCTCGTAATTATATACCTGAATTAACGTGTCTCATTTTTAACGCCATATGGGCGGGCACCTACATTATAGGTTAAAGCTCAATAATTTATAGCACGATTTTGGCAAGTTATGCACAAATAGTTAATTAATTAATTAATTTATTATTATTATTATTATTATTATTATTATTATTATTATTATTATTATCATTATTTTATACAATTATTTTTGAATAAACCTAACATGCATGACTCCCTACTAGTACTATAGTACAAATTTTAATTTCACAAGGGAGAATTTAAACACAACAATTTTCATCACAAGGATCTCGTCCTTACATAACTTCCACAGCGGCCCGTAGCCCGATCTAAACATATCAAATCATATTAAAATACGAGGATTCGCCCTCAATTATGAATCACAAGTAATATGCATATTGTGCCACTCGAAACCTTCCCTTTTCTTCCTTTAAATATTTTCGTTAAACAAAATTACAGCACGTAATGATAGACATAACTATTTTCATAGAATTTCTCAATACTAGTGTTCACACAAGTAGATTTCAGAGTTTCGAAGCTCACCCATGAGTGGAGCATATTAGAAGAATTTTATTAGATACGCATAACCGTATCAAGTTCAGGAAATCATCACTTTATAATAATTATAGATTGTTCTTGTAATGACACCATTTAATGTAATGACCTCAGCCATACCATAGAAAATATATCAACAGGCTGGGTCTCCACCTCTAGAAATCTGACCTCCACCTTCGACATTCCGACCTCCTTTTCCCTAGCTGGTCATGTAGTTGAGTTGTAACTGCAATGGGGCACGTAGCCGGAGTGCTCTGATGAAATATGACTCTCCCAAGTCTAAGACAATTTCTACCACTAGACGAATAAAGTATCAACTTTCCCTGAGTCGCACAAAAATTTTACAATCATAATTGAGTCCTTTAGTGAGTCTGTGGACTTGCTCTCTGGCTAGATAAACCGAAGTAGGCGTATGACGGCTAATTTACCGAACTTGATGGCATATTCTAACACCGTCATAGTGACCTGACGCAACCGTTTCAACCCTATGCGCCACGCATTATGGAGAGTCCGGGAAACAAACTCTTTCAAAAGCATTTATGAGACATGAGTCAAGTAATTGATGTTGCATTGGATGGTCATCCTCTTCATAGGCTTGTCTCAAACATCGGCGGCCACTTTCTTATTTTACGATGTTGACTCAACACTGCTGGGCTACCCCATTTATTCATATACTCTTCGTTATTCTTTTGGGTTAACTCTCATCCCTATTGACACACAATGATCACAAGAGTAGAGCTCTATATAGATAATTCTTGGCACAAACCATATAGTCTAGAAGCCCGTCAACCACTGTACTCCCTCTGGAGCAGACCAAAATCAGCAACCGTGACTTTCACGCTGAGTAGACCTTCTGTAGATTTAAAGTTGTTTGAATCAGTAAGAACATCATTATTCCCTATTTTCATAATCATGTTGCGGCGTGCAACCCGATTCCACCTACTCACAATATCACAATCAATTATCCACCCTTATCACACCAATTATCCACCCTTATCACACCAATTTATTCACCCTTATCACACCAATTTTTGATTCAAAAGTTTCAAACAGAAAACAATATAGCGCGTAAACTTTGAACAACAACAATGTAAATAGTCAAGAAACCGACATATATATATATATATATATATATATATATATATATATATACCAACATAGTGTCAAACTGCTCAATATTTCTGTTCCCCGAGAGAACCAAATACACAACCAATATGCTTCCAAAATAACCAAATAATATTTAACAGCAAAGTAATGAGGCCTACTAGTCATGGAAACAATAACTAACAAAGAACAATTAAGACCGAGATCAATTAAATTGGGAACAGAGAAAGGATCATGTTTAACAGGCCATTTGGGTGGTGCATAGATACTCGTCACCTCACCTATACACCACTCCCATGCATTTCACATAGCAAACAAGTGGGGATTCCTATTCTCTCAAGTCAAAGTTAGACCAAATACTTACCTCAATTTCGTAGGCCACCCATTGCTCAATTACGGCTTTTCCTTTCGAATTCACCTCTAACTTGATCGAATCTAATCATAATTAACTCAATATTATCAATCTATGCTAAAGGAACTAACTTTATTGAAAAACATGATTTTTCCTAAGTTTTCTCAAAAAAAGTGAAAACCCGACCCTGGACCCGCTTGGTCTAAACTCGGGGTTCGGACCAAATTACGTTTACCCATTCGCCCACGAACCCAAATATACAATTAGTTTCAAAATTCAACCTCAATTCGAGGTAAAGATTCGATTTTTACAAAATTCCCTAATTCTACCCAAACCCTCAATTTTTACCATGAAAATTCTTGATTTTTGATTTAAAAGTGATGAAAAACATTGGGTAATTGAAAGAACAAAGTTTAGAATTGATTATCTATGACTTGGGGATGATAATTGGTGAAGAAAATCGCTCTTAGGGCTTCAAGGATCGAAAAATATGAAGAAAAGGGCTGCTGCCCGAGTTGGTGTTTTAATAGGTTATGGTTGATGTAATTTTTTTTTAATTTTTTAAACTTTTTTTAAGCGTGGAACACCAGTGCTCCAAAAACTGTTATGACAACGGATTTTTTACAAGTTAAAAATATCCCGAAACCTACCCGAAACTCACCCGAGCCCTCGGGGATCTAAACCAAACATGCACGCAAGTCTAAAAACATCATACGGACTTGCTCATGCGATCAAATCATGAAAATAATATGTAAGACTATGAATTTAACCTCAAAACTCGTCATTTTTCTCAAGAACACTTAACTTTCACTATTTCTCAACCGGACGTCCGAATCACATCAAATAAACTCTGATTCTCACCAAATTTCACAATAGTATTCAAATACTATAACAAATCTGTACCGGACTCGGAACCAAAATACGGGCCCGATACCAATGGTTTCAAACGTTGATTCTTTTCTTTATTTCATTAATAATTCAGCAAAACAATTTCTTTCAAAAAATTGATTTCTAATGCTTGGGACCTCGGAATTCGATTCCGGGCATACGCCCAAGTCCCATATTTTACTGCGGACCTCCCGGGATTGTCGGAACACGGATCCGGGTCCGTTTACTCAAAATGTTGACCAAAGTCAACTAAAGCCAAACTTTAACTATATAAATTATTATTTCTTATATTTTCACATAAAAGCTTTTCGGTTTCACGCCCGGACTGCGCACACAAATCGAGGTAGTTAAAATTAATCTTTTTATGGCTAATAAGCCTAGAACGCAGTCTAAATTCAATAAATGACCCCTTAGGTCATCACACCGGTACTTGTGGTTCTGATGCTACCAACTTCTTCCTTTGTAGTCTAGTAGATCTACATGCTCTAGTGGATCTAAAGTAAGTTTATGTTCAACAACCGAAAGAGGTGAGGTTCTGCTTTCTTACCTGAGAATATTTACAAGGGGGAAGCCTTGAAAGGAATACGAGTGTGCCTCTCGTAGACAGTCTCAGCCGGGTCGGCCCCTAGGGCACTATTCGCCTTGGGAGTGGTTCGGCCATCAAGCTACTTTCTGTGGTAGGGGACCAGATTGGTGACTGCTGCGGTTGTTGTCTGCAGGGTATGTGACACCCCACAAGTTGACCAGTGCTGAGCCAAGAGACTTTCCTTTGGATCTTTACAACGCTCGTTGAACGGTTCAAGTATGAAGTAGAAAGCCCCATATCAATCCTTCTCCATAGGAGACAATATGCGCAAAAGACATGAATCCCTAAATCCCGCAAAAATGAACTCACTCCGGAGGGAGTTTTGTTTGGCACCTTTTCCTTATTAATTCGTTTAAAAGAAATAGTTTAAACTTCTCATTAGCTTTTGTAACCACAAAATTTATGGCACATTTAAGATAAGAAGTTCCAAAAGTTTTTTAGCCACATAAATGTTATGACATATTTAACATTCCAAATTTAAGTCTTGTTATTTTCTTAAATTTGCTAGTTAAATTATACCAAACAAATTGAAATGGATGGAGTATATTCTTCTGTTGGTTTTGACAAATTTTATCCGGCAATTCTTGTTTTCACTTTATGTTAGGTTGGGTCGTCATAGGTCAATACAAAACGTACCATATAAAATAGTTCTCCAAAATTTTGAAATAATTTAACTTCAATTTTATTTTTGTATTTAGTTATAAATTCTTATAGCGATATAAATGTTATAACATGTTTAAAATCACACGAGTCAATAATTTTATAGTTATACATATATTATGGCATATTTAAGATAGTAAATTCTAAAAGTCTTCGACTCTTTCTTAAATTATGTATCACTACAAACTTTGCCATACTAATTGAAAAGGAAGAGTATTACTCAACGGGATCCATGGCTACCTTAACTGTATACTTAACTAGAGTAAATTTGTTGTTCTTAAATATACAAAACAAATCGAATAAAATAGAAACGACTTTTTGGTCTCGAGTTCTGTTGGTTCTTTTAGTCGCACTTTATTTTAGTTCATATCATTGAATTTAGTAGAGATACGAATGGAAATTTCATATGTAAATATTTACCTCGAAATACGAGTAACAATTAAACTTGTAATGTGGTTATAAGGATATGTTATCTAATTCAATGCCAACTGATAAATAGCTAAATAAATAAAGAAATTAAACGATTAAAATGGACCGAACCAGTGTACTTGCAAGTTTATCGACCAGGATCTGGATTAGGCTCAAGATCAAGTGCCAAAAACAGTAAGAACAACAATAATAACATGGACAATATGAGCAGAATGCACAATAAGAACAACAAAGAATTAAGAGTAAGCAAAATAGCAGAGTGTTTGCATTTTTCAGTAGCAGTGCAATCGATAACTCGTGTATGATGATAATTGTGATAGTATGATGCTTACAAATGAACAGGGTTCCTCTTTATATAGTAGAGGAATACTAAATACGGTATGACTCTAATTTCGAAAATAAAATACATGATTGATAGCATTAACCGTTAATGATTCCGCCGGTTCCGAGATTCTCGCCGAGATTGGTGGTCAATCGCTGATATCTCGTGATTCTGTTACCGTGGTGTCGATTTAGCCTAATCTCGATCCCTTAGTCTTCATATTCTCTGAGCCCGAACGTGCTTCGATACCGTCTCACTCTCGAGACATACCTTCGAACCCGTAGAATCGGGTATCCTAGATTTCTACCGTATATAGATAGTCCCCGCGTTTCTTAGAATGAAATGATAAGAAACGATTTGAGCCCCGATTCTTCGACATCTCGACCATGACGTCATCCCCATGACGTAAGCGATGGATGTGACCGAAACGTCCCGTCCGTTCGATTCCCCAAAAACCATCAATGCATGTCAGTCGTCGGCCGGCCACTAGTGGCACCGAACCACCGTTTTAAACCTATAAATACTAGCTCCTTAGTAGATTCAAACTTTACTTTGTTTTGATCGTAAACCCTTGAGTTCACAATCCTTCTTGCTTTCCTCTCATCGCCACTTACCAAACCAGCGTTGTTCCCACTGGAGTCGCCAGTTCTACACCCTCTTTTTATTCCCCTCACATACGTAAATGGCGAAGACCTCTAAAAGAGTACCGCATAAGGAGAAGGCCCCATCTTCCTCTTCCCGACTGGCCGACGATAAGACGCAGGTAGAACCGACCGTCAACGAATGTACCCGCCCCTGTGTCCTTAGAACTGATTTTAAAGTTGATAATCCCTCATCGGTGTTGGACCGATGCGAACATGTGTCGGTGTGCATGTGCTCGATTACCGAGGGCCATGGCGATGCCCTGAAGAGGGTCTGCAGATGGGGTACATAGGTGGTGGTGCAAATTCTTAAACCTGAAGAGAGCGTCACCACACATATGAAGGGGTTCTTGAGTGTTTACACTTACCCCTTCACATTGGGTCTCGCCGACCCTGTGATTTTTGACTTCTGCAAGAGGTACGAGGTTACCCTCGGTCAGCTCCACTCCTCACTTTGGCGCATAGTGATCATGTTGTGCTTTTATTCCAACGAGTCCGGGGGGTTGGAATTCACACTGGACCACCTTATTCGGTTGTACAGGACTCAACTCTATCGAGGGCTAATCAGACTCAACTGTCGAGCAAACAAAGCCCTATTCTTGAATACCGACGAGGATAAAGATCGAGGCTAAATGAGTCGATTCATACGGGTGAGGACCTATGATATAATACCAACAGAAAAGATGTCGTTTCCCGAGGAGTGGAAAGCCAAACGTAAGTGACATTTTGTTCTTTTGGCTCTGTGTCTCTTTCGATCTTGTCTAACATTTCCCTCTAATCACGCAACCGATCTTTGGATGCCCGAGGCGGTTCCCGATTTCAAAGACTGTATTCACAAGCTTGCATCCATTTCGACTCGTGCTAAACGAGTGTGGAGGTATTTGGCTAAAGGCAAGTGGGAGGCCAAGAACCACAGTAAGGTCCCTTCTTTCGAATTCCGAAGTAATTGCCCATTTTCTCCATTACTGATCTTCTGTTTATGCAGGCCTGACCAAAGATGCCATTATGAGGCCTTCGAGCGAAGGTGGCGAAGCTATGTCTTCGGTTTCGAGGCTGGAAAAGGACAAGAAAAGAAAAAATCCCTCGCAATTCGAGGTCTCCAAACCCAAACTTCGAAGGGTGAGGAGAAAAACAGTCGGCCTCTCGGCGGGTGCGGTCCAAACGTTGAGGGACCAGGACGAGGAGAAGGAAGAAGAAGGCTCCTCGGCGTTGATAGCTCGCCCCATAAAGTCTATCGAGGTTGCTTCGCATTCTGAGCTTCCGCCCGCTACAACCGAGCCTCACATTGAGGAGGCTTTGAAGAAAAGTTCGGGGGCGAACCCCAAGTCTCCTGAGGTCGGGACGGTGTCTCGATCATCAACTTTTACACCGGGTGGGGCCGGTTCCGAAACCAGGAGGATCAGAGAGAGCTCTCCGAGCGATTCGCTCGGGGCCATGACAATAGGTCAAATACCTTCAATGCCAGTCTTCTCCGAAAAGGCGATAAAGGATGCCCAAAGGCTGAAGACCCCCGAGATCGGCGGAGGCTCTAGCGCTGGCGATCCTTTTTGGGATTGCTTCGTGGGGGTCGATGATGCCTCCGATATCACTGATGCTTCGATCCTCATGGCGGAAGCTCAGCGTCTTTTTTCCAAGGTAAGTGCTTGTTGTTTTTTTGGTCATTCCTCTTCATTTTTTTTCTAGGGTTATTCTTTCTAACTTGTGTTCTTCTTCCTCGGTATAGGCTTATACCAAATTCTGAGCTGACCTTAGTCAGTGCGAGGCCGATCTTCGAAGGGTCTCGAAAGAGAGGAATGCTTCGAATATTGTTTGTGGACAAAAGGACATAGTCATAAAGGACCTTCAAGCGGACCTGGCCAAGGCTCATGAAGACTAGGCCGAGTTGAACAAACAGGTAACCGCGCTTTTGATTAAGTATGGAATCGACTCCACTATGGAAGCTAACACTTCGCCGTCTCAACTGTAACGGAAGGTGGAGAAGATCGATCTCAGCTGTATCAGGTTAAGACCGACTGCGATCGGTGGAGAGCTAGGATGGACCGCTTTGCTATAGAAAAGGAAGAAACTTTGGCCAAGTTATCTTCGGTGGAGGCCCAACTCCAAGATCTTAGAGAATAAGGTTCTTCTCAATCCAAAAGGGTCGAAGAGCTCGAAGCCGGGCTCAGCGAGGCCAAGGCTGAGATCGAAAAGACTAAGGCCAAGGCGAACAAATCCATATCCATGTACCAGGCTGATGCCGTAGCTGTTCAAACCTAGCTGAGGGAGGCTTCTAATCGGGAGCAGTGGTGCAGTGATTTGGCGAAGTGCCAGTCCCGGAGGGAAACCCTCGAGGAAATTCATGCTCGAGGTTTGACCTCTTCGAAGAGATTGCTCGGGAAAAAGAGCTCGAGACCGAAGTCAGGTAGCTCGTCCCTCCGATGATGATGATGATGATGGGTCCGGTAATGGAGAAGACGAAGGTGAGGTTGATGAAAAAGATGCCCCCGAAGAAGCCGCTCGGGAGGAGGCCGGTATTGAGGGGACTAGCCCCGATCATAACTAGATTGTAACTTCTTTTTTTTCTTTTTTCTTGTGTAAGGCCGTGGCTGACCCTTTGTACTTATATTTTTTGATATAATGGATTTTTTTTCTTTGATGCCTTCATAAGTTTTTCTTCATGCCTTTGTATGTTTAATTGCCTTCGTTGAAAAGTTCTCATTGCTTTAGTTCAAATCGTGATCAAGATAAACCCTTAGTTTTTTTGTTTTTCCAAGGGCAAGTCCCCGAGTTTAGAACTCATTCGAGATCTTATCTCGGGGGTGGCTTAATCCAACTGACCGACGAATTATCTTTAATAGCCAAGTCCGAGTGAATCTTGAGTTCTAGGATAAAGTGAAACCTTAGGTTCTCAGCATATGGTTGTTAGGTATCTCGAGCTCACCGCTATAACTTTATGTGAATCTTCGAGCTGTAGTTAACATTTGTATGAGCTCGTGATAACTGAGCCCTTGGGTTCGAATTGAGTGAGAGCGAGGTCTCGAACTCTAATAGTATCGGCCCTTAGGCTTATTAGATCGTCCCTTAGTCTCTTTAAGTTGGGCCAATTCGGCCTCTAAAGATGGCTATAATTTTTCTCCTTTTCGGCTAAAAGACTTAGTGAAAATTTCTTTATGCCTTAGCATGTGTTTTTTGTGTCACACCTCATTTTTCACCGGTAAGGGTAATAAGGAAGTTTTTCCACTTTAAGTGACATTATTCGAATTTGGGATATTTATTAGTTTCAGAGTCTCCACCCGTATTTTGACGATGCTCCGGGACACCGTTTTGTTTTGAAAATCCCAAACCGAGGAATTTTGACTCTGTTTTGATTTGTCTGCGACCATAAATCCGAGTAAGGAATTATCTTAACCCGGGAGAAGGTGTTAGACATTCCCGAATTTCGTGGTTCTAGCACGGACACTTAACTATTATTATTTGGCCTAAATTTTCTGATTTTTACGTGTTTTAATGTATTGTGCATTTAGCCCCTTTTAACTTTCAACCACTTTTAATATTTATGGACTTATCTTGAAACGAGTCACGATGGCGTGCACTTGTTTGTTTTTGGACACATTATAACTGCGCCAAATGCACCCGCAATTATAATATTTGATTTTCATTATTGTTTTGAGTTAGAATCGGGGACATGAGCTGCCGCACCCGAGTGTAGATTACATGGTCACGAATATGGTCATGACGGTTAAAAGGCCTAGTTGAGGCGATACTTCATTATTCTCTAAGTTTTGGGATTTTTATCCGGGGAGATATTTTTCACTTACGAGATATGTATATAAGCCAATTCGGATATCTATGAATTTATCGTAGGGCAAGTCACGATGGCGTGCACTTGTTGTTTTTGAACACATCGCAACTTCGTCACATGAAATGCACCCGTGATTGCTACGTGTGATTTTATTAGTGTTCGAAGTGAGAGTCGGGGGCACGAGTTGCCACACCCGAGTGTAGGTTATGATTGTTTGAGATAATACTTGATTATTTACTAAATTTCAAACTAAAAGGTATTTTTCTACCTAGAGGATATGTAGAAGATCGCCTAAGATTAAATTCACTAGCCTAAAGGACAAGATACTTGGGCTATGGCCATATTTTAGCCCAAATTTATCATTTAACCCTTTGGCAAATTCTAATTATGGCTAGTTATGAAAGGAATATAGCTACATAATTCTATAAGAAAAACATGCCAACAAATGAAAGTTTGCCAAAGAAAATTCAGCAAATTACTGACTTGCAAGTTACATATTTAAAGAATCAAATGAGCACATTTAGCTACGGTATTGACTTAACAGTTTTTACCAATTTCAGGTGGCCTAAATACATGCCTTTTAAAAATCATGATTCATGCGTATTGAGCCTTATTCGAGAGTGTTCATACATCTATTGTTGAAAATTCAGAAAAATATAAAGGATGTGAGATGAATCGAAAACGTTTTGAATCACAAATTCATGTTTATATGTTTTTCGACAGTCATTTGAATCTGGAGCGATTGTTTTCCAGAATTTCAGTAAGAGTTAATAAAAGGATTTCAGACAGGCTATTTTAAATACAAATTCATACGAAATGCTGTTTAGATAGCAATTTTATACCTATACCTTTGAAAACTCATCAGAGACGAACAATTTTTGGTAAATCATAAGAGTAAAAAAATTGGAGTCTTTGACAAATTCATTTTTTACTAAAATTATACAAAGGCGTTTTAGATTCTGATCGTGTACAAACAGTCCCTATTGCCATAACTACTAAAATGAAAGTATAGCCTTAAGGCTCTTGGGCTTTTAGACCCCTTCAGGCCCAACAACCTGGGGTTCAGGCTGATTCATGCCTTGACAGGCCATTATAGTAGCCTGGCCAATTTCTACATACCCAAATCAACTAAAACGACATACATATTATGGTCCAGTCTGTTGTTTACAATAAGAATAAGTCCAAAATACAGTTTCTAACTCAATGTAAAAGAAAAATACATATTCCTAAAAAAAAGGGGTAGGGAAAAAAAAAGATTACAACTACAGTTCTAATTGTTGCTCCAGCTTGACTCCTCTACGATGATACACTTGGCCTCCGTTGGCAATCTCTAAACACCCAAGCAAACAAGTATTTTATGCACCTTTTAGAACAAATCTGACCATTACAGGGGTCAGATTTAATCCTAACAGTGCTATACTACATAATACTTTAAAGAAGAAACAGAACATTTTTGTGCACTCTTCCTGGAACGAATCTGACCACGAAGAAGGTCAGATTCAGTTCCAGTAGTGCCAACCACTCAACATTTCAGTTCTTTTCACATAGAAAATGCTTAACCAAGATTTCAGCATACAAAGAAGGGACTTTCGTGCACATCTTAGCATCAGATTTGCTCACAGGTTTAGGCAAAAGAAAACTCAAACAAAAACCAACAGATTCCATACATAGATTTTCATCAAACTTTTAAACAAACAAATAAATAATTTCTAACAGCTGATTTAAACCCATAAAATCAGAAGAAAACAAAGCATGAAAACCAACTAAAACGAACATTTTTAGCTTAAGATAACAACTTTATTTGGTTGACATTGTTACATGCCTCAACAAGGTGAATAATAACAGAAATATCTGGACCAAATAAAGGTCCAGGGGTTGAACTTTGAGGCTCAGAAGAACAACAAACCAATAGCGGCAATCCGACAATAAACAACCCAGAAAAATAACACTTGAAAACCCAGAAAACTCGAGTGAAGAAAAACCAGAAAAAATGGGACCTAATCCTTCAAAGGAGAAAAGGCCACAGCTCCAAGAAAACCAAATCCTAAGCTATTTGTGTACTAATTTCTGTATATTTTTTTTTCCCGATTTTTCCTATTTCTTCTCAAAATCTAGGGAGGGATTTCGGACCGAAAAATGAAAGCTATGAATGAAGGCTGTTTTTTCAATGGTAAAATGCATAGATTCTCTTCAAAAAAATCTGTCCAAAAAACAATCCCCCCTAAATCAGAGAATGAGGCCATCCATTTATAGGGGAATTTTGGATAGGATATGCTTGGCATATTCCCTATCAAAATGGGCTGAAAATAATACAAAGGCAGCTGTCAGCCTTATCTTTTGGGACAACTGCCCTCATTCTAGAAGATTCCCAGCCCCTATAATTACCTTATTACCCCCTAAAATCTGATTTTCTAATTCTAGAAGGTTCTTGGGTTGTTACACGCAAGGTTCCTTCAACTAAAAGTCCTGAAATACCCCTTAAAGCCCCCTAGAATTACCCTTAAGTAACCAGGGTTAAGTTTGATTGGGGTTAACTAGTAACTTGGGTTAGTTAATCCTAATTAGCTTACTTTAGTTAATTAAAATTAATAGTTATTCTTAACTAGGATTATGACTTAATTAGTTAAGGGTTAGTTGATTAGGTTCTTAGAGTTGGTTTCTAATCATACTTATTAGTTACCTTGGTTTACTGTTTCTTACACACTTAGTCATTTGTGTCAAATTATAACCCATGGTCTTACAATACATCTTGATTAAAACAGAAATAATAGGAGAAATTAGCAGGTAATCCTAACATTAGACTAGAGATTAACTTTTACCTAATCGATGACCAAAGCTTGAGATTAACAGGAGTAGCTAACTCATTAGGATCAAAATTTACTAATAAAAATAGTAGGTTAGGAAAAACTAACTATTAAAGAATTCTAGACATCCTATATGCATATTAACCTCGAACTAATTAATCAAACGAATAAATAGCCAAACAAACACATGAGAAACCAGTTGATCATTCATGATATTCAAAGGAAAATCCGATCAAGAACAAATACATGACTGTCATGGACATATTTAAAGCTTAGACTAACCTTAAAACCTAGACTAAATTATCCGACTGCCTAAACATGGTTCAATTAATCCAAACACATACGATTGACCTAAATAAACAGGATCAATTAACCAAAACGGATCAAGGAAAAAAGGAACAAAACATATATGAAACAGTGATAAAACCCTAGGCTAGTTACTAAGCAGATTAAACATGAAATACGTTCAGGGCTTTGGACTAATCAAGATAAGGAATCACTTAAACAAGCAGGAGAAAGCAGGGAGAGAATGAAAACAAAAGAAAGAAAAAGCTAGCCTAAACAGTGATGCAAAAAAAAAAATAAACAAAAAAAAAATAGTGATTAACAAATAACATGTTCATGATTTTGCATAATAAAAAAAAAGAAACAGATAGAAAAGAAAAGGGGGATACTCGTGGTGGTGGTTTGGATGAACTCCGGCGACTTGCCGGAGTTTGGCCGGACTCTGGAGACCTCCAAAAATGACTCCGACTCACATGAATCGACGGCTCTTGTCAAGAGCCATCGATCATGTGAGTTTGAGTCATAGAGCCGCTTGGAATCGCCTTCAACATGTTTTAAGGTTTTGCCAGTTTCTAGGTTTGAAATTACTCACAACCGGACGATTGTTTTTGGGAAATCAATGGTGGGACGAGGTTAAGGAGGACATGAGGATTATCTAGTACAAATTTGGGGTCGATTGGTGGTGCTCCGCCGCCGGTGGAGATTTCCGTCCGGTGGAGCTAGGGCGGGGGACGGCGGTTCAGGGCGGAGGTTGGTCAGAAGGGTGAAAGATAAAGGGATGGGGGGGTGTTAGACTTTGAGTTAATTGGGGGTAGGGGGTTGTTTGGAACAGTTTTATACCTAGAGGTTCATCAGTTCGGGACCGTTGGATTGATATGATCCAACGGCTGGGGGATGAAGGGTAGTGAAACGGGGCCGTTTGGATTAGAGCAGGGGTTTGGACCGGGTTAAGGGCTTGATTTTGGGGCTGGGGTGTGGGATTCATTAAGACTGACCCTTTGGGCCTGGGCAAGTTAGCCCAGGTCCTAATTAGACATCCTATAATTAATTATATCTAATTAATACCATAATTAAACCCTATAATTTATTAATCTTAATTTAATTAAAACCAGGCCTATTTAAATCTAAAGAAAAAACACAATAATTAATTCTAAACCTCATTTTCAATCCAATCACAAATTAATTTAGAATAAAATGATTAATTTTGTATTCCTAAGTAAATCCGTGCTTTATTGGGATAAAATGATTAGTTGTTAAAACTACATTACATCAAATAAACATCGTTCGTCTATTATTTAATTTAGTTACAAAATAACAAATTCATAATTTTTAAAAAGGTGAATTATGAATATGCAAAAATTCAAATAATCACAATTAATCACTAAAATTCAACAACAAAAATTGTAAAATTAATTTATTGTATTGAATTTGTAGGAGTATGCGGTAGGTGAAAAATCAAGTGCTCACAGCTTCCCCTCTTTGCTCAGAAACACAGAGGATTTTCGGACAAAGATAAAGTGAGCAATCATGAACGACATTTGCCCATTTGTATACTCCGTTGTGAAGTGTTTTTGAAAAGTTTGACCGAACCCTACTTCAAAGGTTGCCTACATATCCTTGGCTATAAAGGAATCAGATCAGTGTAGTTTTGGAAGTTTTGGTAGCTGGGAGTACCGAGTAACTATGGTTTCACTGCGGTCGTTGATGTTACTGCTGCTGATCTCCTTATTGCACCAAAGCAACAAAACGAAAGACTAACTAAACCTATCAGCTGCTAGTTACAAGATTCCTATCTAGGACTTGGTTTTGAGTCCTGGTCTTTTGCTGACTCTGACCTGGATCTTGATGCTTGTTAGCCGCAAGTGTTGGTTTCGTCTCATCATTTCTCGGATCAAGGAAGGATACACCGAAAGGATGACCTCAATCTCGTCCTGAGTAGTCCATGTCTTCCCTGCTTCTGCACTTTGGATTCAATCTTCCTCTTCTCTTTTCTTTTTGTTTTCTCTTTTTGTTCTTATTATTCCGGATCGAAAACTCTTCTTTTGATCGTCTTGAGTCCAATGTCCTAAAAATGTAATCTGCGCAAAATCAAAAAGCAAACGAACGAAATTTTCTGCCCTAGTTTCTACTAGGAAAATTTCGTGAGTTATTGTAAGGAAATCTAAACTACTTTATTATTGAAAGCGGTGAAAGGCTGGGAACTGCACCCGGGGTTATTGTAGATTAGGGAGTGGATACCCTATGTCTATAGGTAAAATTGACCAGGGGTCGGAGACCCTATTCACCGAATAACATAAACTAGGGATTGTATACCCTATGTTGGAAAAAAACATCAATTAGGGAATGTATACCCTTAATTGACATCAACTAGGGAGTGCATACCCTAAGTTGGAAAAACCATCAATTAGGGAATGTATACCCTTAATTGCCATCAACTAGGGAGTGTATACCCTATATTGGAAAAATCATCAATTAGGGAATGTATACCCTTAATTGGCATCAACTGGGGAGTGTATACCCTATGTTAGAAAAATCATCATCAATTAGGGAATATATACCCTTAATTGGCATCAACTGGGAAGTGTATACCCTATGTTGGAAAAATCATCACCAATTAGGGAATGCATACCCTTAATTGGCATCAACTAGGGAGTGTATACCCTATGTTGGAAAAAGCATCATCAATTAATGAATGTATACCCTTAATTGGCATCAACTGGGGAGTGTATACCCTATGTTGGAAAAATCATCATCAATTAGGGACTGTACACCCTTAATTGGCATCAACTGGGGAGTGTATACCCTATGTTGGAAAATTCATCATCAACTAGGGAATGTACACCCTTAATTGACATCGACTAGGGAGTGTATACCCTATGTCAGAAAAGGTGTAGCTAGGGTTTTGAGACCCTGTACCGCTTCGAGTTTGAGGTGTTTTCATAATTTTTTTTTGTTGAGCAAATGCAGGAAAGGATTTTGGAGAAAACTTCCCTTTTGGAGTTGTTGCTGCAAAGTTGCTTCTAGCTCTTGCGCCTTTTCTTTTGGTTACACTTGCGTTTGCAAGGTTGTCGTGAATTAAACCTGTTTCTTTCAAACAAAGAACAATTTGTTAGTTTGAAACGGTGGTTGGTTTTGCGGCCTTGATTTTCAACATCTTGATCTCAGTTCTTGTGACGAAGATCTCGACCACTTGCTTGCTTGCTGGGGATTGGGTTTCGTCTCTAATCCCGGAGATACTGGCTTTTCAGATTTTACCATGGCGATCGGTCACGTAGGACCCAACATTTGGCTTTATTTTGCCTTTGTAGGCCTTTCACTTGATTTTTCTTTCAGATTTCTAGGGTATCGAGGAAGTTTTGGTCCCTCCAATTCTGTTGCAACGGTTAGTCTCGTGGGACTTAACCTTTTCCAACTTTATTTCGCCTTCATCGGCCTTTCATTTCTGATTTTTCCTCCATATTTAATTTTAAATCACTTGGAGCACTTCGACTTTTCAAACTTTGCCGAGAGGGTTAGCCACGTGGGACTTAAGCTTTCACTTCATATGCCTTTATAGGCATTTCGATTTGATTTTCTCCTTTCAAGAGTTTTGTGTTTAAAGCATCGGCCGTTGCGGCCAGTCGGGATCGACTCGATGCCCCCCCTATGATGAGGCTCGGTGCCCTTTGCATGTTGGCTTGCGTCAACCGAGAACCCTGTAAATCAGTGTTGCCATCCTTTCTTTGCTTTACTTTAGAAACAGAGTCATACTGAAAGGGATTGAAAGATAATAACAAAGAAACGGAGACAATGAATTTTGAAAAGAAATATCCCTTTCGGGAAAAGAGAAGGAGGACTTATCTGGAGTGTATGCGGCCTTTAATGAACATGACATGCGTCTTGGACTGCATGCCTGATCTATATAAACCATCTGACTCTCAGAAATTCATCACGACTTTTAACTCGAGGTTGAGAAACCTTGCCCCAAACCATGTCGATATCAGTGACCAATCATCCTCTTTTCGATTAGTAGTGCCCTTTTCGGGTTTTCACCGACTAACCTCTCTCATTTCTCTTCTCGCCATAGCCCTGTAGTGCTTTTTGCGAGTTTTCACTAACAAGACTCTCTTATTTTTAGTTTCTCTACTTATCGTCGCCTTATGGTGCCCGTGTGGGTTTTGACCAATAAGACTCTCTCATTTTACTTTCTCTCATTGCTCGTATCAAATCCAAATAGCTGTACCCTCCAATTCTGACTTTTCTTCGCCGATCAATCGGAAGGGCTTGAACAGGATTTGGGGTAAAAGAATTCGTATTGAATTACAACTTTGGAACTTTTTAGGAGAATCATTGCCGAATCTTAACACTTGCCCCAGCTTAAACTCTTGGGGGAATGTTGATCTTTATTTTGGTGTGAATGAACCCCAGGGAGAGGCTGCCTACGTATCTTTTCGAAATCAAGTCAGACGTAGTTCAGGAAAACATTTTGTTCTTGTTTTGATTTTTGTTTTGATTCTTTTTTTTAACACTTCAAGTTCCAAAGAGGGTAATCAAGGAAGAGTAACCGTCTCAAAGGGTTTACAAACCTGGTAGTGTCTGGGGTAGCATGGATGAAAGCCTTCGTCATTTCGATCATGAGTATCATCATCACGAAAAGGTCAAACATAATACCTTTTGACTGCATATGCATTGGCAGCCGTTTCGGGGTCATTTCCTTCGATGTCCCCCAAGTACAATGCTCTTTTTGGTAGCAATTTCCTTATGTTGTATGGACCTTTCCAATTCGGGGCGAATTTTCCTTTCGCCTCTTCGTGGTGTGGGAGGATACATCTTATGACAAGTTTCCCCACTTTGAAGTTCCTAGGCCGCACTTTCTTGTTGTAGGCGCAGGCCATTCTTTGTTGGTACAACTGCCCTTGGCAAACTGCGGCCATTCTTTTCTCATCAATCAGAGTTAATTGTTCCAATTGGGTTTTGACCCATTCATCATCCCCAGTTTCTGCTTCGACAATAATCCGAAGGGAGGGAATTTCAACTTCTGCGGGTATTACGGCTTCAGTGCCATAAACCAGTAGATAAGGAGTAGCTCCAACCGATGTGCGTACGGTCGTGCGATATCCCAATAGTGCAAAGGGCAATTTCTCGTGCCATTGCCTGGAGGTTTGAATCATTTTGCTGAGAATTTTCTTGATATTTTTGTTTGCTGCTTCAATGGCGCCATTGGCTTTGGGCCGGTAAGGGGTGGAATTGTGGTGTGTGATTTGGAACTGTTCACATACCTCCCTCATCAGGTTACTGTTCAGATTTGCGGCATTGTCAGTAATGATAGTTTTTGGGATACCAAAACGACAAATGATATTAGAGTGCACGAAATCCACCACTGCCTTCTTAGTGACAACTTTGAATGTGACTGTCTTGACCTATTTTGTGAAATAGTCGATAGCGACCAAGATGAGTCTGTGCCCGTTTGAGGCCCTTGGCTCGATCGGCCCGATGACATCCATTCCCCAGGCGACAAACGACCAGGGTGCCGACATGGGATGCAATTCTAAAGGTGGTACATGGATCAAGTCGTCGTGTATTTGACACTTATGGCATTTCCCGACGAAGGTGAAGCAATCTTTCTCCATGGTCATCCAATAATACCCGACCCGCAAGATTTTCTTTGCGAGAACGTACCCATTCATGTGTGGACCTCATATTCCTGGATGCACCTCGTTCATGATCTTTTCGGCTTCCTTGGCGTCTACACACCTTAATAGATTCAGATCGGGAGTCCTTTTATACAATACTTCCCCACTTAGGAAGAAACTGCTGGCGAGTCTCCGGATGGTTCTCTTTTGGTCCCCGTTGGCCTGCTCTGGATATTGTTTTGTTTTCAAGAATCTTTTGATATCATAATACCATGGCTGAACATCGGGCTCTATTTCGACCGTGTTGCAATAACCATGTATTTCCCGTATTTAAATCTCCAGGGGGTCAACGTGGGTATTACTTGGGTATGGTAGTATTGCAGCTAAGGTGGCTAGTGCATCAGCTAGCTCGTTGTGGCATCGAGGAATATATCTGAATTCGACGACTTTGAACCGCTTGCTAAGATCCTCCACATGTTGTCTATATGGAAGAAGTTTAACATCCCGAGTTTCCCATTCTCACTGAGCTTGCTTGATGATCAAGTCAGAATCTCCCATGATCAATAACTCCTCTACATCCATGTCAATGGACATATTCATGCCCATTATGCAAGCTTCATATTCATCGGTGTTGTTTGTACAGAAAAACCGGAGGCGGGCTGTGGCCGGATAGGTGTTGTCCGGTGGGCGAAATCAAGATTGCCCCAATCCTAACACCTTTTGCATTTACAGCTCCATCAAAGAACATTTTCCAAGTGCTGGCGTCCTCAGAAGTTATCTCGACTGAGTTTACCTCCTCGTCCGAGAAGTAAGTACTTAGAGGTTGGTAGTCGTCATCGACAGGATTTTCTACCAAGTGGTCTGCCAAGGCCTGGGCTTTCATTGTCGTGCGAGTGACATAGACTATGTCGAACTCGGTGAGAAAAATCTGCCACTTTGCTAATCTCCCAGTGGGCATTGGCTTTTGGAATATGTACTTCAATGGATCCATCCTAGTGATGAGGTAGGTGGTATAAGCCAACAAATAATGCCAGAGCTTCTGAGCAACAAAAGTTAGAGCGCAACAAGTTCTTTCCAACAACGTATACTTGGCTTCGTAGCTTGTGAACTTCTTGCTCAAGTAATATATGGCATGTTCTTTCTTCCCAGTTGCTTCATGTTTCCCGAGAACGCATCTGAAGGAATTTTCTAACACCGTCAGGTATAAGAACAAAGGTCTTCCTGGTTCTGGTGGGACTAGCACTAGCGGATTCGACAAATATTCTTTGATCTCGTCGAAAGCGTCCTGGCATTCGTCTGTCCATTTGATTGCTGCATCTATCTTCAACAGCTTGAGTATAGGCTCACATGTGGACGTCAAATGAGCGATGAACCTGCTGATGTAATTCAACCTACCCAGCAGACTCATGACCTCCTTCTTGGTTCTTGGAGGTGGAGATCCCGAATAGATTTTATCTTTGTCGGGTCCAGCTCGATGCCCCGTCGACTGACTATAAACCCCAGTAATTTTCCAGATGGAACTCCAAAGGCACACTTGGCTGGGTTTAATTTCAGATCATATTTACGCAGGCGTTCGAAGAATTTTCTCAAATGCTGCACATGGTCGTCTTGCGTCCTGGATTTAATAATCACATCATCCACGTACACCTCAATCTCCTGATGCATCATGTCGTGGAATATGGCGGTCATGGACCTCATATAAGTTGCCCCAGCGTTCTTTAGACCGAACGACATGACTTGGTAACAATAGGTGCCCCAGGGTGTAGTGAAGGCTGTCTTTTCTTCATCTTCTTCATCCATCAACACCTGGTGATATCCAGCATAGCAATCCACGAAAGACTGTACCTCATGTTTGGCACAATTGTCAACCAGGATATGTATGTTTGGCATTGGAAAGTTATCTTTGGGGCTCGCTTTATTCAAATCTCGGTAGTCGACACATACTCTGACCTTTTCGTCCTTTTTAGGTACCGGAACCACATTGGCCAGCCATGTGGTGTATTGGACCACTCGGATTACTCCAGCTTTTAGTTGTTTAGTGAGCTCTTCTTTGATTTTGTCACTCATGTCTGTTTTATATTTCCTTTGCTTTTGTTGGACAGGTGGATAACCGGGGTAGGTCGGCAATTTTTGTACCACCAAGTCAACACTTAGTTCGGGCATGTCGTCATAAGACCAGGCGAACACGTCCTTGAACTCAAATAGGAGCTGGATCAAAGCATCCCTAGTTCTTTCATCAGTGTGGATGCTTATCATGGTTTCTTGGACCTCTTCTGCTTTACCCAAATTAACCGGTTATGTTTCGTTTAAGTTTGACTTAGGCTTATTCTCGAATTGTTCCAATTCTCTATTAATTTCCCTAAAAGCCTCATCTTCATCATATTCCAGTTCTTGATTCATTATTTCTGAGTTAGATGGCGTATCAAGATTTAGGCGTGAAGTCTTCAAGCATGTCATGTTATTAAAATCCGCATTATTAGAACTGAAAAGAGAGGAATAAGAAAAACAACAAAATTAGGAAGAATAAAGAGAAGTTCGTAGACTATGAAATATTGATTTCATTTCATTGAATTTGAACATAGGAGGGTTTACATCGGAATTAGAAAGGCAACAAACTAAAAATACTTGAGCTACACCCTGAAATAACTCATAGTGCAGAAAAGATGGCAAGACTGAACTACCAGGACTCCCGCCTGATGGGGAATGGAGTAGCCTTCCAGTTCTGCAACTTGGCATTTGGTCCCATGTACTGCACCTCATCAGTGCTCGAGCCTTCACCTGGTTGGATCATGTGGGCCTCATACAACATTTGCCTCATAGCCTCGCAAATCTCTTCAACTTCTTCGGCCGTGAAGGCCTCCTCTTCTTCTTCTGTGTACTGTGGTTCGATGAAGGTCTCAGTGATATGTGGGACTGGCTGAGGCAGGTCCCACCCATCTTTCTTTCACGCGTTGGCCCATTTCGGCTTCTATAGTCTGGAAACCTATGCCGAAGAATTTTTTGTTGGCAGGCAGAGAGATAGGTTCGGAAATGCCCTGTAGGGATACCCCTAGTCCCTTTCCGGGTTTGTACCCGTGCCTGATCATGTCGGTAGCGACCATGATTGATGCATTAGATAAACAAGGTTGTGGGCACGGAGCACCTTCCTCGTGCTGATCAGCAGGCACGATCTCAAAGGCTTGGTACACAATATGTTCGCTTCCCTCTCTGGCCTCAAGGCAGGGGATGAAGGGGTCCTTGTATATTGATTGTTTGTCCTCTCCATGGACCACTATCTCATGATTTTCATGTACAAATTTGACCATTTGGTGGAGAGTAGATGGCACTGCCCCAGCAGCGTGAATCCAAGGTCTCCCTAGCATAAAGTTATAAGAAGTGTCCATATCCAAGATTTGGAAGGTTACCGTGAAATCCACAGGGCCAATAGTCATTATTATGTCAATTTCACCAATGGTGTCCCTTTTGATACCGTCAAAGGTGCGAACACAGACGTTATTTGGCCTGATTCTCTCAATGCCGATTCCCATTCCTTGTAGTGTTGACAAGGGGAAAATATCTACCCCAGATCCCCCGTCGAGCATGACCCTCTTCACGTAGTATCCCTCACTTTTAACTGTCAAGTGCAAGGCTTTGTTGTGAGCAGCTCCCTCGGGAGGCAGATCGTCCCGGCTGAAAAAATTTTTGTTCACTTCGAAGAAGCGCTCAGCCATCCTCTCTAACTGCTCGACTGAGGTCTCAGCTGGTACATACGCTTTGTTCAGCGTCTTTAGGAGTATCTTTTGATGCTCATTTGAGCCAGTCAACAGAGACAAAAGCGAAACCTGATCAGGGGTTTTCCTGAGTTCTTCAATTGTAGCATATTCATGCATTTTCATTTTCTTGAAGAACTCCTCAGCTTCTTCAGCAGTGATAGGTTTTTTGAGAGGAAAACGTTTATGCTTGTTCTTGGATAGCTCTTTCAGATTGAGGTATCCTTCAGAGGAGTTTGCTTCAATTGCTTCCCCTGTGATCTCCTTTCCTTTGTACGTTACTACCGTCTTGTTGTAGTTCCAAGGGACGGCAGTGGTATCCTTTATGGGAGTTTGCGACGCGCGGCTAATAACCACGGGCTCATTCAGCCTTGGTGAAATTATTTTCCCCCGCGCCACATACATCCCCTTTGGCACGTACATTTTCGGGCCATTCATAATTGCTTTGTTGAATTGTAACCTTCTGGGAGGACTTAACACACATTGTTCCTTACTGGGTGCCCTGGGGACGTAAAGAACAACGTCCTTAGAGGGTCCCCTTTTTGTCTTGGCTTCAACCTTCTCTGTGGCCTGAGGGACGGGGTTACTCTTCTTCATCTCCTTGACTGGCTTGGGTGCCGCCTTAGGCTTTTTCTCCACATCTGCAATGGCGATGATAGCTTTTAAGGCTGGATCAAAATCTTGGTCCTCGCAAATCATGCCGATAACGGGCCCATTATTGTGGGTGGGCAATGGGTTGTTCGTCACATTGGGAGATTCTTCGTTCCTTAGCACCACTTTCTTTTGTTCTATGAGATTCTCAACGAACCTTTTGAGGCTCCATCAATCCTCAGTGTCGTGCCCTTCCGCTCCGGAATGATATGCATAATTAGTTCCCGGCCGGTATGACGCTGATGTTGGATTTTGCCTAGTCAGAGGTACAGGCTGCAGAAGTCTCATCTGGACTAAATTTGGGAAAAGGCTCGAGTATGTCTCACCGATAGGAGTGAAGTTAAGTGTCCTTGGCGGTTCACGGGGGTATGCATTGTACGGATAGTTGTTTTGGGGAGGGTGTGGACTATATGGAGCTTGGTGAGGATGGCTATTTCAAGGAGGAGGAGCTCTGTTCTGGTTGTACTGTTGTTGTGGCCTGGGATGCGGTTGAGCATTCATCACCGCATAGGGAAAGGGGACATCACATAAGTTGCGCCCTGATGAGGATAGTAGTGTTGGGAAGTTTTGGGAAATGGGCCCGGATACTCCCGGGGTCGTCGAGAACTCCTAATGTCGGAAGCCATCATGGCCCCCTCCTCTTTCTTTTTTCTGTTGGCCAGACTCCCGGATCCGCTTTGGATGGCCTGAGAGGTCTCTCTTATGGCAGATTGACTTAGGATACGGCCAGTCGTGCGGGAACATGCACAAATCAGTGTATGAGACACTTTTCTACTCGCTCAGTCCTTGTATATTTTTGAGGTTTTGCTCAATACTCTTCATTTTCCGAGCCATTCTTCGTGCTCAGGGCTTTTCTTGTCTTGCCCCAAAGTGACTTCGTACTGAGGTTGTTGGGGGTATGAATTGGGAGTGACATGAGTGGTGTCCAGATGAAACGAAGGCGTTTGGAATGTAAACGCCGGTGGATCAAAGCTTGGCCCAGAGACAGTTGGCGGAGCCATGGCTGATATCGACGATGCAGTGAAGATGATGGAAGACACACCGGAAAACAGGGTCTGGGGGCGAACCTCAGAAGGCCTTCCGGAAAAGTGAGCCGACATAGTTGGGTATCCAAATGGTGTGGCTGGGTAACTTATAGGGACATTGGAGGTCCCTCCTGTCCTGGGAAACCCGAGATGGTACTAGGTGGTTCCCTACCATTGGACCATGCGTCCCACATTTCCAGCATGCGGCAACGCAGAATTATGTTCTCTTCAGCTGTGGCCGACTCAGATACTGGGACGACCGGATTCGGGTAATCTACGGAAGAGTTGACAATGGGTAAGTGACTTTCAGATGTCATTTCTATGCTTCCTTTTGATCTGGTGAAGTATGGATGCGAAGCCAGGTTACTGCAAAACCAACCACCTAAAAACACAACCTTTTAAGAGTGAACCACAAAAACGTTAGGTTGAAACATTTATCACATAGGGAATCGCACGTTTGGGTATGCAATGCACCTAGGTAGTTAAACGCCTTCTACATGTTTTGTACTAGTTGTGTGTTTTATCCCGACTTTGTTTGAATTTGAACTTTCTTTTGATTTTCGCCTTTTGTTTTTCTCTACTATTTTTGTCACTCTTTTCTTTCTTTCCTTTTCTGCTTTTTATTCCTCACACAATTTTATTTTCTCTTTCCCGAATTATTTTCTTCCCTTTTTTAGGTTATGATCGAATCCTATGTGGATTGCCTACGTATCACGACGCCGCGCGAATCAGATCATCACGTAGTTCAAGGAATAAATACGAGGGAAACAAACATTTTTTTTGAAATTTTCATTCATAAGATAAAACTTTCATTCATTACAAACAGACCTCAACACAGTTTTGGAAATTTCAAACTACATACTTTCTTTTAACTTAAAGAAGAAAACAAAGAAAAAACTACAGTAGACTCAAACAGGAATGCAAAAAGTAAATGAAATACAGACTCGACAAGGACATCAAGAACACATCAATGCTTCCATTTCTCCAGGGGCCCGTGGGGCATCATTCAGCCTTGCCACGGGCCTGCGTGCCATGTCTTGCTGAAGACGGTACAGCTCGTCCATTATCTTGTGGACGAAAATCATTACCGCTGCAAAGAAAGTGGTCTGAGTCATATCTTCACACTCTTGACACTTGGTGACAATATAATCGGTGATCTCTCTAACCCTTTGCCTGATGACACCCTTTTCCTGAAGTAGACGCCCGATCTGTTGAGATCTTCCTTCTAAAACCTGGGCGTCTTTATGACTCTGTTCTTGCCATTGTTGCAATTCTCCCTCCAATTGAGCCATCATGGTATAACATTGTTCTCTTTTTGCTTTAAATCTTTTGGTTTGTTTGGCCATTTCATTTTCAAAGGCGGCCATCTTTTCTTTTAAACCCATGACTTCTTGGTCATGCTTTCTCTTCAATATTTGCACAAATTCTGCTCTTTCCTCCGCGTTCTTTGTCAATTTTGCCCGAACTTGGGCCAGATCCTCTTCGGCTTTGTCCAGGTCATCACCATAGTTACACAAATTTTGCCTGAGACTGGTGATAAGTCTTTCATCCGCTCTATTTCTCTCAGGATTTTCAATAGCTATCTTCATTTTTTGGATCTGAGCCCGGAGGGCTTTATTTTCTTTGTTTAACCTGTTTCTTTCCCCTTCAGCCGCGGCGACTTGTAGAGTGTTTTCAAATTTGAGCTCCCTGATCTGGGCCTCCAGTTTACTTACGGTAGCCCGGTAGTTGTTTTCCTTCTCTAACCAAGCCTAGTACTCTTGTGTCTGCTAAGTGAAATGCTGCACGTGGGGTCTTTTTGCAGGTCGTTCTGGCTCTTGGTGCTCTCTGCTTCTTCTATCATACCAAGAAGTGTAGGCTAGCTCTACTTCCCCTGTGGATAAATTTCTTACCTGAGTCTGAGGCTCTAAAAATCTGCACTGGTTCTATATCTGGTGGACCCTGTCCTCCGGAAATGCACCTCTAGGACATAGCTCAATGGGTCCTCATCATGTGGAACCCCCTGTTGTCTTCCCAACTGCCGTAAGACCCGATGTGGGGCATACGGATGAATGCTTCGCAGGCCCATCAGCAAAAGGTAGCACACCTCAGCCGACATGTTGATAACTTCGCCGACGGGGAGCCACCCGAATGTCCACACGATTCGGTCGGCAGTCAATGAACTCAAATGTAAGAGCCAGGCCTTTGTACCTTCAGGAAATTCGTGGCCTTCTACCCGAGTACTGTGCTCTTCTATACAATTCAAACCGGTCAAGCCGTAGTTCATGTAGCCTGGGCGGTGACAGAGGTGCTCAATCATCCATATCTGTAGGAGCAGGTTGCACCCTTCAAAGATTTTTCCCCCAGATTGGGAAACCGTTAAGGCACGGTAAATCTCCGCTAAAACCAACGGTATAAGAGTGCCATGGATTTTTTCATCACGAAATCCGCCATCCCCACAAGTCCAATATCTATGAGTCTATCACTCCTTGGGAAAATTAGGGTACCCAGGAGTGCTACCACGAAAGCCAACCCCAGGCGGGCCTCCCATTTAGCCTGGTTCTTGTGGTGAGTCAGACCAGTGTTCTCAGCTTCGAAATCCCGAGGATCTCCGTAGCGAGTGTATAGGAAATAGAAAGTGCAGAACCCATCGGATAGGTGCGGGTCTTGGATTTCCCGGCCGATGCTTAGCAGATCTAAGAACTTGTGGTGAGTCACAACCCTGGGAGCTACTAGATATCGACTCCTGAGATTTTCACTTAGGCCAGCATACCCCGCTATTTCCTCTAACGTGGGTGTCAACTCAAAGTCTGAAAAGTGGAACACGTTATGAGCGGGGTCCCAAAATGATACTAGAGCCTCGATGATGTCCAACCTTGGCTTAATTTTTAGAAGACCAGTGAGCCCACCCAAGGCTTTTACCGCGGATTTTCTACTAACTTCCCCCAGGTCCCTCCACCACATATGGAGTCCCACGGGAATTTCCTCGACAGCTCTAAAGGGGATACTTTCGACAGTTCTTATCTTGCACATTTATTAAGTGATTTGGTTTAAGAAACAAAGCCATAATTTATTTTTTGACCAAAGGTAAAGAAAAGTGCTATTTTTGCAAAAGTTTTGTAATTAAGAAAAATGGAACCATCCTTGCGAATACGGCCCTTCAATACTTCGGGTAGGAAGTTTTAGGGCTGTGCTCGCTAATTGGGTCAAAATTTTGGAAAAGACCACAGGTGGCTATTTTCGCAAAAACAGCCTTCCGGCGCCCCGTTGGGACAATTGGCTATTTAGGCAAGAACAACATCACCTAATTTTTTACGACCGTATCGTTCTATTTTGATTGTGAAAAATAAGGTTGGACCCGATGAGAGTTGCCTACGTATCCCAACCGGTGAGAATCAAACAGTGCGTAGTTCGGAAATCGCGACACAATTTTGAAAGATATGCACCGACTCATTTTGTTTTGAAATACTATTCTCGAAAATTTTGACATGGTTTCGGGTGATCTTGAACATCTGTTTTTTTTTCTTTCAAAAATCGGATAAATCTCCTATTCTATTTCTCTCTTGATTTTTCTGTCATTTTCTTTCTTAGCTGGTCAACAAACAAACCGAAACAAAATATTGTACATATAGCAAGTAGGATGCATCAGGGTGGTCTTTCATTTCGGGTTCACCTGTCCTAGATGGACCCAACCCCTGTGTTGAGCCCCCTAAGTCAAATGCGCGTGATGCAGATAAACGTTCCTACTAGGGATCTGGTATGAGGCTATGTTATACTAGGTTTATATCCTGGGGTTTTGTTCTAGACGAGGCTTACCTGAGCGGACAGCTCGAGCCGAGCTCGGGGCAGCGTACCGGGAATACAGAAGCTTCACCGGCTTTGCAACTTGTCCATACCTCGTTCTAAAATTTGGATGACTCTAACAGAAAAGAAGTCACACGAAGTGCACACTTCCCAAATGATTTAGAAGACTCAGAGAGAAGAAGGGTTTCAACATAGTTTATATGCAATTAAGATAATATCAAAGCGGTAAATGCGGCAATTAGCACATTAGGTTTAAACATGTAAAATCAGACAACGAATAGCCAAAATATAACAGTTATTCTAAGCTCGAATTCTTGACCCTTGAACCAGAGATTCTGGGTTCGATCCCCAGCAGAGTCGCCAGAGCTGTCACACCTCCTTTTTCACCGGTAAGGGTAATAAGGGAGTTTTTTCACTTTAAGTGACATTATTTGAATTTGAGATTTTTATTAGTTTCAGAGTCGCCACCCGGATTTTGATGATGCTCCGGAACACCGTTTTATTTTGAAAATCCAAACCGAGAAATTTTGACTCTGTTTTGATTTGTCTGCGACCAAAAATCCAAGTAAGGAATACTGTTAACCCGGGAGAAGGTGTTAGGCATTCCCGAGTTCCGTAGTTCTAGCACGGTCGCTTAACTATTATTATTTGGCCTAAATTTTCCGATTGTTTACGTGTTTTAATCTATTGTGCATTTAGCCCTTTTTAACTTTCAACCGCTTTTAATATTAATGGACTTATCTTGAAACGAGTCACGATGGCGTGCACTTGTTTGTTTTTGGACACATTATTACCGCGTCACATGAAATGCACCCGCAGTTATAATATGTGATTTTCATTATTGTTTTGAGTTAGAATCAGAGACATGAGTTGCCGCACCCGAGTGTTGATTACATGGTCACGAATATGGCCATGATAGTTAAAAGGCCCAGTTGAGGCGATACTTCATTATTCTCTAAGTTTTGGGATTTTTATCCGAGGAGATATTTTTCACTTACGAGATATGTATATAAGCCAATTCGGATATTTATGGATTTATCTTAGGACAAGTCACAATGGCGTGTACTTGTTGTTTTTGAACACATCACAACCACGTCACATGAAATGCACCCGTGATTGCTACATGTGATTTTATTAGTGTTCGAAGTGAGAGTCGGGGGCACGAGTTGCCACACCCGAGTGTAGGTTATGGTTGTTTGAGATAATACTTGATTATTTACTAAATTTCAAACTAAAAGGTATTTTTCTACCTAGAGGATATGTAGAAGATCGCCTAAAATTAAATTCACTAGCCTAAAGGACAAGATACTGAGGCTATGGCCATATTTTAGCTCCAATTTATCATTTAACTCTTTGGCCAATCCTAATTATGGCTAGTTATGAAAGGAATATAGCTACATAATTCTATAAGGAAAACATGCCAACAAATGAAAGTTTGCCAAAGAAAATTCAGCAAATTACTGACTTGCAAGTTACATATTTAAAGAATCAAATGAGCACATTTAGCTATGGTATTGACTTAACAGTTTTTACCAATTTCAGGTGGCCTAAATACATGCCTTTTAAAGATCATGATTCATGCGTATTGAGCCTTATACACTTGCCACAACAATTGGCAACAATCAATTGAAATCAAACAACCACATAAACCTCAACAATCATAAAACAATTAAACTGCAATTCTCATAACTTCCTCAATATTATCAAAAATGAAACCAACAGGAACATATATATATATATATATATATATATATATATCTCGTAAAAATAATGCCAAACTACTCAACTGTTTAGTACCACAAGGGAACCAAATAAACAACCAATACTCTTTCCAAAATAACAACAGTAATATTTAACAACAAAATAACAAAGCCAACTAGTCATAGAAACAATAATGAACAAAGAACAATTAAGGCAAACATCAATTAAGTTGGGAACGGGAAATGGGTCATGTTTATCCGGCAAATTGGGTGGTGCGTAGATACTCGTCACCTAACCTATACACCACGCCCATGCATTTCACATAGAAAACAAGTGGGGATTCTTATTCCCTCAAGTCAAAGTTAGACCAAACACTTACCTCAATTTCGCAGGCCACTCACTACTCAATTACAGCCTTTCCTTTAGAATCTCGCTCTAACTTGCTCGAATCTAATCATAATTAACTCAATATCATTAATTAAGGCTAAAAAAGGAACTAATTTTATTGAAAATTACAAATTTTCCTAAGTTTTCTCAAAAAAGTGAAAACCCGACCCCGGGCCCGCTTGGTCTAAACTCGGGGTTAAGACCAAATTACGTTTACCCATTCACCCACACCCAAATATACAATTAGTTTCGAAATCCGACCTCAATTCGAGGAAAAGATTCGATTTTTACAAAATTCCCTAATTCTACCCAAACCCTCAATTTTTACCATGAAAATTCTTAGTTTTTGATTTAAAAGAGATGAAAAACAATGAGTGATTGAAAGAGTAAAGTTTAGAATTGATTACCTATGACTTGGAGATGATATTTGGTGAAGAAATTCGTTCTAGGGCTGTGGGGTTCGAAAAGTTGAAGAAGAGGAAGTCTGTCCGTTTTATATATATTTTTCTACCAGCTATTCTGCCTCGTTTCTCGACCCAAACGATCTTGAAACTCGATTTTTATGTCTCCAATAGATTCCTTGTGAAATTTTAATCATGTTAGGATTTTGAATCACTCAATTTGACCTTATAATGAAGGAGATATGTAAGTTTAAATATTTGCAAATAGTGCAGATTTTTAATACGCCGTCAGTGGCAATTTCGTAATTAACCTGACAAATCTGGCAACCTTAGTAAAATGCCCATAAAATATTCATACGATGTCCAAATTTGATGATTCTTTTTGTTACGGGTCCGTAATTACGATACGGATCTAATACTTCATTCAAAACAGAAATCGGAGCTCATTGTTTCAATATGATATCATTTATGCTTGAAGAAACGACGTCGAAGCATAAGAAATAACGAGCGTAACACAACCCAAACCTATTTGAAACTCACCCGATCCCTCGGGGCTCTAAACCAAACATGCACTCAAGTCTAAAAGTATCATACGGACTTGCTCGTGCGATCAAATCATGAAAATAACATGTACAACTATGAATTAAACCTCAAAACTCATTATTTTTCTCAAGAACACTTAAAGTTCACTATTTATCAACCGGACATCCGAATCACGTCAAATAAATTCTGACTCTCGCCAAATTTCGCAGACAAGGCTTAAATATCATAACTAACCTGTATCGAGCTCCGGCACCAAAATACGGGCGCGATACCAACGGTTTCAAACGTTAATTCATTTCTTTATTTCATTAATAATTCAGCAAAACAATTTCTTTCAAAAATTGATTTCTAAGGCTTGGGACCTCGAAATTCAATTCCGGGCATACGCCCAAGTCTCATATTTTACTGCGGACCTCCCGGGATCGTCGAAACACATATCCGAGCCCGTTTACTCAAAATGTTGACTCAAGTCAACTAAAACCAAAATTTTAATTCTAAAAATTATTATTTCTTATAATTTTCACATAAAAGCTTTCCGGTTTCACGCCCGAACAGGGCACGCAAATCGAAGTATTTAAAATTAACCTTTTTAGGGCTATTAAGCCTAGAACGGAGTCTAACTTCATAAATTGACCCCTTGGGTCATCACAATCTCCACCTCTAAAACAAACGTTCGTCCTTGAACGAGCATAGAAGATTTCCTGAATTTGCAAACAAGTGTGATATTTACTCTGCATGTCCGACTCGAACTCCCAAGTTGCTTCCTCAACGGGCTGGACTCTCCACTGCACTCGAACTGAAGGATAACTCTTAGACCTCAGCTGACGAACCTGACGGTCTAAAATGGCTACCGGCTCCTCCTCATAAGTCAAGTCTTTGTCCAATTGGACAGAGCCGAAATCTAACACGTGGAACGGGTCACCATTTTATTTCTGGAGCATAGATACATGGAATACCGGATGAACTGAGGATAACCCTAGAGGCAACGCAAGTCTATAAGCTACCTCCCCCACTCTATCAAGAATCTCAAACGACCCGATATACCTAGGGCTCAACTTACCCTTCTTCCCAAATCTCATAACACCCTTCATGGGCGACACACGAAGTAATACTCTCTCTCCAACCAGGAATGCCACATCACGAACCTTACGATCGGCATAACTCTTTTGCCTTGACTGAGTTGCACGAAGTCTCTCCAGTATAATATTGACCTTACCTAAGGCCTCCTGAACTAAGTATGTACCCAATAACCGAGCCTCTTCCGGCTCAAACTATCCAATTGGCGATCTGCACCGTCTACCATATCACGCCTCATAAGGAGCCATCTGAATGCTCGACTGATAACTATTATTATAAGTAAACTCCGCTAACGGCAAGAACTGATCCCATGAACCTCCAAAGTAAAAAACACAAGCGTAGAGCATATCCTCCAATATCTAAATAGTACGCTCGGACTGCCCGTCAGTCTGAGGGTGAAATGTTGTACTTAAATCTAACTCGGGTACCCAACTCACGCTGAACTACTCTCCGAAAGTGCGAAGTAAACTGTGTACCCCGATCAGAAATAATAGACACGGGCACACCATGAAGGCGAACTATCTCCTGAATATATAACTCAGCCAACCGCTCTGAAGTATAAGTACTTGCCACAAGAATGAAATGTGATGATTTAATCAGTCTATCCACAATAACCCAAACTGCGTCAAATTTCCTCTGAGTCTGTGGGAGTCCAACAATGAAGTCCATAGTGATACGCTCCCACTTCCACGCAGGAATCTCTATCTGCTGAAGCAAACCACCAGGTCTCTGATGCTCATACTTTACCTGCTGATAATTTAAGCAACGAGCCACATATGCCACAATGTCCTTTTTCATCCTTCTCCACCAATAATACTGCCTCAAATCTTTGTACATTTTAGCTTCCCCTGAGTGAATAGAATACTTAGAACTATGAGCCTCCTCAAGTATCAACTCACGAAGGCCATCAACATTAGGCACACATAAACGACCTTGCATCCTCAAAACACCATTACCTCCAAATGTAACCTGCTTGGCAACACTGTGCCGAACTGTGTCCCTAAGGATCGCAAAAGGTGAGTCATCATCCTACCGCTCCCGGATACGCTCAATTAGAGGAGACCGAGCGACTGTACAAGCTAGAACACTGGGCGAAATATCCAACCTCACGAACTTATTAGCCAACGTCTAAATTTCTGAAGCCAGCGGTCTCTCACCAACTGGAATATACACAAGGCTGCCCATACTCACCGCCTTTCTACTCGATGCATCGGCCACCACATTGGCTTTCCCCGGGTGATACAATATGGTGACATCATAATGTTTTTGAAACTATAACCATCTACGGTGCCTCAAATTTAGATCTTTTTGCTTGAATAAGTACTGGAGACTGCGATGGTCAGTAAAAACCTCACACGGCACGCCATAAAGATAGTGCCTCCAAATTTTCAATGCATGAACAATGGTTGCCAACTCTAAGTCATGAACATGGTAATTCTTCTCATGGACTTTCAACTGACGAGACGCATACGCAATCACTCTGCCATCCTGCATTAATATTGTTCCAAGTCCAACTCGGGAAGCGTCACAATACACCATGAAAGAACCTGAACCTGATAGTAATACCAACACCGGTGTTGAAGTCAAGGCAAATCTTAAGTTTCTGAAAGTTCAACCCACACTTGCCTGACCATTCGAATGGAACATCCTTTCGGCTCAATATGCTCTTAATAGTTGTTCATAGTCACTTACCGCATCATCAAACAGCTTCACGTTAACAATAATCTCCTTTCAAACCTTCACAATACTGATAACAAGATGCGATTCCTGAAGACCTCATAATTATATACCTGACTTAACGTGTCTCATCTAACGCCACATGGGCGGGAACCTACCTTGTAGGTCAAGGCTCAATAATTATAACACGAATTTGGCAAATTATGCACAGTTAATTACTTAATTTCCCTATTTACTTATTATTAGTATTACTTTTATTATTATTTATTCATTTATTATTATCATTATTATCATTATTTCATACATAAATTGTTGAATAGGCCTAACAGACATGGCTCTCTACCAGTATTATTGTAAAATTTTGATTCAAACGGAAGAATTTAAACACAAGAATTTCCACCACAAGGATCTCATCCTTACATAACTTCCACCGCGGCTCGTAGCCCGGTTTAAACATAACAAATCATATCAAAACGCGAGGATCTCGTCCTCAATTCTGAATCACAAGTAATATGCATATCGCCACTCAAAACCTTCCATTTTCTTCTTTTGGATATTATTCGTTAAATAAAATTACAACACGTAATGATAGACACAGTTACCTCCTTAGAATTTCTCAATACAAGTATGCCCATAAGTAGCTTTTTGAGTTACGAAGCTCACCCGAAAGTGGAGCATATTAGAAGAGTTTTATTAGATACGCAAAACCGAATTAAGTTTAGGAAATCATCACTTTATAATAATTAGAGATTGTTCTTGTAATGACACTATTTAATGTAGCGACCTAAGCCATACCACAAAAAATATACCAACAGGATAGGTCTCCACCTCTAGGAATCTGACCTCCACCTTCGACATGTAAGTTGAGTTGTAACTGCAATGGGACACGTAGCTTGAGTGTTCTGATGAAATATGACTCTCCCAAGTCTAGGACAATTTCTACCACTAGCCGAAATAAAGTATCAACCTTCCCTAAGTCGTCCAAAATTTGACAATCATATTTGAGTCCTTTAATGAGTTTGTGGACTTGCTTTCTGGCTAGATAAACCGAAGTAGGAGGGTGACGGGCTGACTTATCGAACCTGGTAGCATGTTCTAACACCGTCATATGACCTGACGCAACCGCTCAAACCTTATGCACCACGCATTATGGAGGGTCCGAGAAACAACTTCTTTCAAAAGCATTTATGAGAATTAAGTCAAATAGTTGATGTTGCACTGGCTGGTCGTACTTTTCGTAGGCTTGCCTCAACCATCGGCGACCAATTTCATCCTTTACCATGTTGACTCAACACCGCTGATCTACCCCACTTATTTGTGTTCTCATCGTTATTCCTTGGGATAACTCTTATTCTTATTGATGCACAACGACCCCACAAATAAAGCCTTATACAGATAGTTTTTGGCACGAACCATATAGTCTAGAAGCTTGTCAACCACTGTACTCTCTCTGGAGCACCCCAAAATCCGCAACCGTAACTTCCACGCTGATTAAACCTTCTGTAGATCTAAAGTTGTTTATATAAATCTTTTGGTACTGAGGTAAATGGTTATTAAGGAGATAGACACACCGAAATCCTTAGCTTTATCTCTTGCAAAAATCTCAAGCCTTATACCTTTCAAGCCAAAATCGATATAACACATGACCCCGTAATCTATTCCTTGACAGTGGACTTCCTCACTTGGCACGAAGCCATAGGTCACAATGTCTGATAATCCATGATGTTGAACTTCACAGTTCACATACATCAACTCCGTTGCTTTCAACTATTCCCTTGTTATGCAGTACCGAAGTAACTATGAATCCCTCTGAGATATGGGCTAGTCCAATATGTACCGACTGAGCTAGAACCTCCGTGTCTAGATCCATTTAAGACTGTACAATAGGTGCTGATGTTCGATCTTTGAAATGAGCTCTGCTTCTGTCTATTTCCCTAATCGTAGCTGTCATTGGGGCTTCATCTCTTGTCAGGTTGCAAACGCTTTGCACGTTGTCGAGATTTGTGAGAGGACAAGAATAGACAAGTTTAATCATCAATGGTAGAATAAATTCGTACGATAGAGTAGAATAGAAGTGAAATTGTTCCTAACTTCATAGCCTCTAAGAGATAAATACAGACGTCACCGTACCGATCCTTCAGACTCTACCAAGGTTTTTCGTGAATTGTGAGACCTAAGCAACCTAGTGCTCTGATACCAACTTGTCACAACCCAAATTCCCAACCTTAGGGCTCGTGATGGCGCCTAACACCACACACTTGCTAGGCAAGCCAATGTTAGAGTTTGATTAGCTATTTACCTTTGATTATCCATTTAAACATAATACACAATTATAAAATAAACTTAAGCTACTGACTTTAAATGAATAATTCCAAACATAAAATAATAAACACTTAAATAAACCGAGCCACAAACTAATTATATAAGTAACTCTAGAACTATCTTAGGGTCTGGTGTCACAATTCACGAACTACTAAAGAATACTACAAATAATGGGCTGAAAGAAATAGTGTAACTGTTCTGAGTATAATAAAACAGTTTTATAAAAAAAGGAGAAGACTCTCGGGATCTGCGAACGCTGGCAGATATACCTCGTGTCTCCGAATAAATGAATAGTCGCTCTAAATATCTCTATTGATGGTCGATACCTGGATCTGCACAAAAGAGTGCAGAGTATAGTATCAGTACAACTGACCCCATGTACTGAGTAAGTGCCGAGCCTAACCTCGACGAAGTAGTGACAGGGCTACCGCGAGGCATTAACAACATATAACTTGTGACAATAACATATACAATAACGCAATAAAATAATTCTACACGAACAAGAAAATATAACTGAGACAATAAATATAATGCAAGAAGGAAATCTAAACAAATAATTAAGTACTACAACAACAATGAAATAGCTCAGCCGCCTTCTCCAGGCCTCAGCCATAACCAATTCTCAAATAAGTTTCTAAATTTCCAAACTTTAACTTTAAATAAAAGTAGTGCAAAAATACGAAAAATAGTAATATAAAATAGTAAGTTTTCAATCTTTGTTTTCCTTTGAAAATCAGTAAAAAAAAATATAAATGTCCTCCCTAATCACTCCTTGTTGCGGCGTGCAACCCGCTCCCACCTGTCCACCCTTATTGCTCCTCCCTAAATATTCACCCTTATTACTCCTGTTGTGGCGTGCAACCCGATCCCACCTGTCCACCCTTATTACTCCTTGTTGCGGCGTGTAACCCGCTCCCACCTGTCCACCCTTATTGCTCCTCCCTAAATATATCACCCTTATTGCTCCTGTTGTGGCGTGCAACCTGATCCCACCTGTTCACCCTTATTACTCCTTATTGCGACGTGCAACCCGCTCCCATCAGACATATCATATCAATTTATTCATAAATTTCACAATTCAGGCCAAGCCTTTCACAATACTTTTATTTCCACAATTTCAAATAGAAAACAGTATAGCTCGTAAGCTTCAACCAATATCATTTCACAATATAACCAACCAGAATATATGTAAACACTGTAACGCTGTCAACCTAGCTCAGTCTTTATGTACCATGATAAAATCAAGAGAACGGCCAACACTTTTAATACACTTGCCACAACAATTGGCAATAATCAATTGAAACCAAACAACCACATAAACCTCAACAATCATAAAACAATTAAACTGCAATTCTCATAACTTTCTAAATTTTATCAAAAATGAAACCAACAGGAACATATATATATATATATATATATATATATATATATATATATCGTAAAAACAATGCCAAACTACTCAACCGTTTTGTACCACAAGGGAACCAAATAAACAACCAATACTCTTTCCAAAATAACCACAGTAATATTTAACAACAAAATAACAAAGCCAACTAGTCATAAAACAATAATGAACAAAGAACAATTAAGGCAAGCATCAATTAAGTTGGGAACGGGAAAGGGATCATGTTTATCAGGCAAATTGGGTGGTGCATAGAAACTCGTCACATCACCTATACACCACGCCCTTGCATTTCACATAGAAAACAAGTGGGGATTCCTATTCCCTCAAGTCAAAGTTAGACCAAACACTTACCTCAATTTCGCAGGCCACTCACTGCTCAATCACAACCTTTTCTTTAGAATCTCTCTCTAACTTGCTCGAATATAATCATAATTAACTCAATATCATTAATTAAGGCTAAAGGAACTAACTTTATTAAAAATTATAATTTTTCCTAAGTTTTCTCAAAAAAGTGAAAACCCAACCCCGGACCCGCTTGGTCTAAACTCGGGGTTCAGAGCAAATTACGTTTACCTATTCACCCACGAACCCAAATATACAATTAGTTTCGAAATACGACCTCAATTCGAGGTAAAGATTCGATTTTTATAAAATTCCCTAATTCTACCCAAACCCTCAATTTTTACCATGAAAATTCTTAGTTTTTGATTTAAAAGTGATGAAAAACAATGAGTGATTGAAAGAGTAAAGTTTAGAATTGATTACCTAGGACTTGTAGATGATATTTGGTGAAGAAATTCTTTCCTAGGGCTGTGGGGTTCGAAAATATGAAGAAGAAGAAGTCTGTCCGTTTTATATATATTTTTCTACCAGATATTCTGCCTCGTTTCTCGACCCAAACGATCTTAAAACTCGATTTTTATGTCTCCATTGGATTCCTTGTGAAACTTTAATCAAGTTAGGATTTTGAATCACTCCATTTGACCTTATAATGAAGGAGATATGTAAGTTTTAATATTTGCAAATAGTGCAGATTTTTAATACGCCGTCAGTGACGATTTCGTAATTAACCTGACAAATCTGTCAACCTTAGTAAAATGCCCATAAAATCCTCATACAAAGTCCAAATTTGATGATTCTTTTTGTTACGGGTCCGTAATTACGATACAGATCTAATACTTCATTCAAAACAGAAATCGGAGCTCATTGTTTCAATATGATATCATTTATGCTTGAAGAAACGACGTCGAAGCATAAGAAAGAACGAGCGCAACACAACCCAAACCTATTTGAAACTCTCCCGATCCCTCGGGGTTCTAAACCAAACATGCACTCAAGTCTAAAAGTATCATACGGACTTGCTCGTGCGATCAAATCATGAAAATAACATGTACAACTATGAATTAAACCTCAAAACTCATTATTTTTCTCAAGAACACTTAAAGTTCACTATTTATCAACCGGACATCCGAATCACGTCAAATAAATTCTGATTCTCGCCAAATTTCGCAGACAAGGCTTAAATATCATAACTAACATGTATCGAGCTCCAGCACTAAAATACGGGCGCGATACCAATGGTTTCAAACGTTAATTCATTTCTTTATTTCATTAATAATTCAGCAAAACAATTTCTTTCAAAAATTGATTTCTAAGGCTTGGGACCTCGAAATTCAATTCTGGGCATACGCCTAAGTCTCATATTTTACTGCGGACCTCCCGGGATCGTTGAAACACAGATCCGAGCCCGTTTACTCAAAATATTGACTCAAGTCAACTAAAACCAAAATCTTAATTCTAAAAATTATTATTTCTTATAATTTTCACATAAAAGCTTTCCGGTTTCACGCCCGGACAGAGCACGCAAATCGAAGTATTTAAAATTAACCTTTTTAGGGCTATTAAGCCTATAATGGAGTCTACTTCATAAAATGACCCCTTGGGTCATCATAAATTGAGGCCTACGAGACCGGGACCGACTGGGAAGTGGGCACGTTCGACCGGTCCTAATGGGAATAAATGGGCCCAAGACTATTTTTTTAATAAAAACATTCTGCCATATATGGCAATTTCTAGCCGTTATGGCATTTAAAAAATGGCCATTTTACCTGCCAAAACAGTCGTCTGCTATTTATAAAATAGCCATTTAACCCTCCCCCCCCCCAAACTTTGTTTTAACCCCAAACTTTTTATAATTATACTTTTCTCTATTTTCAACTATAAATACCCCCTCTTTCTTTTATTTTTCTCACGAAATCATCAAACTCTCTCTAATTTCCATCTATAATTGCTTACTTTATTGTTGCAATTTGTGAAAAATTGTGAAGTTGGTGAACTGAAGTATTCAAGTCTTCAAGTCTTCAACGATAATTAATTTTCAACAAGTTGTTCGTCAATTTGGTAAACTCGTTCCAACTCTTAAGTATTAATATTATAGTTTTGTTTGTTTTACTTTGTATAATTATAATTAAGATGACCTATTATTTAAAAAACTATTTAGTAAAAGTAAGGGAAAATCCAAGATTGGTGAATCTAGTGGCCAAGCTGATCCTCCTCCACTTCCCCGGGTTCCCCGACCCAAACCTGTTACCCATCCTACACCTGCTATTCTTGATAGCGATAATTCCTTATTACAATTTATCGATAGTCAATTTTACCATGATATTGCACCAGGTGAACAATTAAACCATCAATATATGAATGCTCTTTATGGTAATCCAACTATTGATGAAAATGATGATGAAGAAATAGATTTTGATGAAACGCAAGTGGATGACGATACACCCACTAGTCTTGTTGCTGAAATTAACCCAACTAATAATAATCCAAAAGATGCCCCGTCTGACCCTCCCGTTACTACCCCTACTTTTTCTAGACAACCTTCTAAACGGAGCGAAACATCTGTTGTTTGGCCATTTTTTATTCAACCAAGAGAAAAAAATAAGGCTAAGTGTAAAACTTATGACAAAGAGTTAGCTTTTAAATATGTTGGAGGTCGGGGGGGTGGGGGGGACGGAAAGTTTGTCTAGACACTTTTTATACACCCTAAAGATAAAGTCAAATATCTTCAAATGAAAGCTTTGGCCAAGGGGACAACTGTTCCTAATCAGGCTGACCTTAGTACTAGGTCAAATCAATTTCAACCGGGAATGAACAATGTTACCAGTTGTATTTTATATTATGATCCAAGAAAAGATCGTGAAGAATTGGAAAAATTGGTATTGTTATGTGCTTACCCTGTAGTTTTCCTTCTAACCCTCACTTTGTGCATTATATTAGAATATTTTTAATCCTACTTATAAAGGATGACGTCGCACAACCGTAAAGAGCGATATTTATAAATATAAACATGAATATGAACAATATTTGCGCTATTTATTTACTCATATAAATTGTCATATTGCTATTACTACCGATATTGGTAGAATTGGTAATGACTGTGATTATCTTACTGTTACCAGTCATTGGATTGATGAGGATTGGATAATGCAAAAGCGTATTATTGCTTATAGAATAATTAATTCACGTCACACAAGGCAGTTTATTGCTAGCATGATTACTGATATTTGTAGATATTTTTTCATTAGTGATAAAATAATGTCAGTGTCAATGGATAGTGCTTCTAGTAACACTAATGTTATAGCCTTGCTTACCACTACACTAAATCTTGCATTTAGTAACATTTTTCATGTTAGATGTATTTTTCATATTTATCATTTAGTTGTCGGTGATGGTATGAGAATTTTAAATGTTGAAATTGAAAAGGTTAAAATGGCTCTTAACTGGCTTTTTTATTCAAACCGTAGAAGTAAACTTAGAGAATATTTTAAAAGATGCGATAAAGTTTGCCTAAGAGAAAGAAAGGTTCCTAAACCTTGTCCAACTAGATGGAGTTACATGTATGAAAGTTTAGTTGTTGCATATGAATATAAAAATCCCATAAACTCAACGTTTAATGCTCGTGTAACTGTTGATGATGAGCACCTTACAAATCAGGATTGGGCTAATGTTAAAATGCTTGTAAATTTTTTAGAAAAATTTCATATTGCTACAAATGAATTTTCTGGGCAATATTATCTTACTATTTCTAACTGTTTAGTTTATATTGCAGAACTTGCAAATTTGTTTTCTCATTTTTCAGAGAGTGGGGTAATTTATCAACTCGCTATTGATTCTATGAGAAAAAAGTTTAAAAAATATTTTTTCCCTATTGCCCCTATTTATGGTGTTGTTGCCTTGTTAAATCCTACTATGAAATTAGGAGGTCCTCAATTTTGGTATGAAACTGTTTATAATGGTTTAACACTTGAAGATGAGGAGTTGTCTACACTTCCGGAAGCAATAGCCTCAATTAAAATAAATGCTCGAACTATTTATAGTGCTTATCAAATTGCATTAGATCATGCTAGACCAAATGTTCCAACTCCTACTTCTTCTAATTCTCAATCATCTAAAAGAACTGCGGGAGTAGGAGCACTTAGTGCTTGGGCGGGGTTCAGGGTTCTCAAGGTTCTAGTACTAGTGATTGTTCACAACTAAATGAGCTTGAACTTTATTTGTCTCAGGGAATTGAGGAAGTGAATCCCGACAACTCCTTTAATATTTTGGAATGGTGGAAGGACAAAGAAAAATATTTTCCGATTCTTTCAAGGATGGCTCGAGACATTTTAACTATTCAAGCTTCAACAGTGGCATCGGAGAGCGCTTTCAATCAAGCAAGACTTCAACTCGGTTATTATAGAGCGTCTATGAGGGAGAGCTTGAAAAAATCAGTATTTTTCAGAGATTAGGTCCGTTCGGGACGAAGAAACTTTGGACTTGCTGAATCACAACCAGAGGTAGACGAAGCTTACAAAGAAATGCTAGCTGAAATTGCGGAGGATGCTGCTTTGCCCGGAAGCGGTGATGAACAAGTTTCTTTTCCGCCACCACCAACGGAAATTTCTCCGGACCTTGAAGGATTTATGAAATTTGTAAGAGATACCATGTAAATTAATATGTAACTTGTATTTTGGCACATCTTGATTAGTTTCTTTTTCTTCTCAATGGTGATATTAGCACCTTGTTGTGCTTATTCTATTGGGGGGAAGAATACTAAGAAAGATATTTCTATATTTTGTTAGTTCTATAATAAAAATTATAACGCATTACTTTGAATATCTCTTTACAATATTTTTGTGTTTAAATTTGAATTAAAAAATTTAGGTCACAATTCTATAATATAATTTATAAGAAATTGCCTTATATAAAAATTTTAAAAAAATAAATAGGCCAGGCCCACTTAGGTCCACATAGACCCGGGACCGGCCCACTTAGGTCGGGACCATTAGTTAGTGGTTCCGGTCTCTGACCGGTTCCTACAAAAAATCCCACGAAGTCCAGGACCACTTAGGACCGGTCCACGAAGCTCGAGCCCACTTAGGACCAGCCCACGAGGCCCGTTTAGGTCCGAGCCCGACCCACATTACACCCCTACTATGTACCTTATTCTTCTCGAACTAATACTCCACTTACCGCTATCTTAGACACCGCCAAGTATAGGTATAGCTTCTCATCTGCCTTTTGGGTGTAGAGCAAAAGTGGGCTCGATAGGTACCGTTTCAATTCCTCCAATGCTTGTTAACATTCCCGAGTCCATGTAAAATTGTTAATCTATTTAAGTAAGGAAAATAACCTGTGGCTCCGATCTGACGACCTCGATATGAACCGGCCTAGGGCAACTATCCGTCCGGTTAGCCTCTGAACGACTTTTACACTTTCCACGATGGACTTGATCTTATCGGGATTGATCTCGATCCCCCGATTTGACACCATGAAGCCGAGGAATTTACCCGAGCCGACCCCGAAGGTACGCTTTTCGAGGTTAAGCTTCATGTTGTATTTTCTCAAGATTTCGAATGTCTCCTGAAAATGAGTCAAATGGTCCTCTGCGCGCAGGGACTTAACTAACATGTCGTCAATGTAAACTTCCATTGATTTTCCTATCTGTTCTTCGAACATCCTGTTAACTGGGCGTTTATATGTAGCCCCCACATTTTTTTGACCGAAAGGCATTACATTATAGTAGTAAGTTCCATACTTAGTGATAAAAGAAGATTTTTCGTGATTTTCTGGGTCCATGTGGATTTTGTTGTACCCAGAATAGGCGTCGAGAAAAGTAAGTATCACGTGGCCAGCCGTAGCATCGATCATTCGATAGATGTTAGGAAAAGGAAAAGAGTCTTTCGGACATGCTTTATTCAAGTCCTTATAATCTACACACATTCTAAGTTTGTTCCCCCTTTTGGGGACTACGAATACGTTGGCTAACCACTCGGGATATTTGACTTCCCGAATGGACCATATTTTAAGAAGTTTAATTACCTCTTCCTTTATGAAGGTGTGCTTCACCTCGGACTGAGGCCTCCTCTTTTGCTTTATCAGTCTGAACTTGGGATCCAGGCTTAACCGATGAGTTGTGATCTTGGGTGGGATTCTTGTCATGTCTAAATGTGACCATGCAAAGAAATCCATGTTATCAATAATAAATTGAATGAGTTTTTTTCCCCCTAAGTTCAGGGGTTAACCCCGTTCCCAGGTATACCTTACATTCGGGTAGAAACTCGATGAGTATCACCTGTTCCAGCTCTTCGACTGTTGATTTGGTTGCATCCGATTCTTCGGGAATGACGAAAGTTCGAGGAGTGAGAAAATCCTCTTCATCTTCTTCGATTACCTGCTTATCCGATTGGTCGAGGCTGGGGACGGTGATTTCTATTTGGCTGCTTTCTTATCTTTGACGCTCGACTTTTCTGAGGTCGAAGGTACTAGTATCGGTGTCACCTCGTCGACTGCAAGCATCTCCTTTGCAGCGTGTTGTTCCCCATAAACTGTTTTCACACCATCCGCTGCTGGGAACTTTATCATTTGGTGAAGGGTCGATGATACTGCCCTCATGTTGCGGATCCATGGCCTTCCGAGCAGTGCATTGTACCTCATGTCGCCTTCGATGACATGAAATTTTGTGTCTTGGATGGTCCCAGCCACGTTCACTGGTAGGATTATTTCTTCCTTTGTTGTTTCACTAGCCATGTTGAAGTCGTTTAAGACTCGAGATGCAGGTACAATCTAGTCTAGCAGGCCGAGAAACTCTATGACTCTCGACCTGATTATGTTCGCCGAGCTACCTGGATCCACGATAACACGTTTAACTTGAATTTTATTTATCAAAACAAAAATTACCAGGGCGTTGTTGTGCGGCTGAGAGAGGCCTTCCGTCTCTTCGTCGTTGAATGTTAGGGCTCCTTCGGGCATATAGTCTCGGGTTCGTTTTTCTCTTGTAATCGATACTTTGATGCGTTTGAAGACAGGTCCTTGTGGGACGTCGACCCCGCCGACAATCATGTGGATAACATGCTAAGGTTCTTCTTGCTCGTTTTTTTCTAGTTGGCGTCTCTTTCCCTGAAGTGATTTTTGGCTCTGTCACTAAGGAATTCTCGAAGATGGCCTTCGTTGAACAATCAAGCTACTTCCTCTCTCAACTGTCTGCAGTCTTAGGTCCTATGGCCATGCGTGCCATGGTATTTGCACATCAAGTTTGGATTCATTTGAGAAGGATCGGTTTGTATAGGTCTAGGCCACCTAGTGTCTTTAATCCTTCTGATGGTCGATACGATACCCGAGGCATCCACACTGAAATTGTACTCCGATAATCGAGGTGCTTCTCTGGGATCTGCATATTTGTTGAATCCAACTTTTCTCATGAGTCCCCGAGAATTTTGTCCTCGATCATGTCATGCCCCAAAACCGAGGGATATGACCGGCGCCTAACCGAGTGACCCGGTCAAGCAAGCCTGATTAGCCTTTCCTACCCGACTCATTTCTCCCCATATTTATAGCATACATTATTTACATGAGGTAGCAAGATCAAAAGCATATATATATATATATATATATATATATATATATATATATATATATATATATATATATATATATATATATATATATATATATATATATTCATAACATTAAGTCCATTTTCCTCTTTCACCATTACCAACATTAGGTCTTTCAAAACATACATACTAATTACAATATTCGCGATACGGAATCACGGTTACGAGTAAAATCCAACAACTACCCAAAATATATTCACAACCCACATAAGTGTCTACGGAGCCTCTAAGAGTTCGGAGAAATATACATAGACCTGCCGGCGACAAGGCCCCGGCTATACCTTAAAATAGAACAACATGTACGAAAGAGAACAACATATATCTACATACGGCCCCGGAAGGAGATGGGGCTCACCAGGACTGCTGAAAGGAGGAGGAGAGGGCACCACTATCGACGATCGGCGCTACCAGCTACAGAACCACCTACATCCATAAGAAGATGTAGCGCCCCCGGCAAAAAGGACGTTAGTACCATCGAATAGTACTAGTATGTATGAACAAGCTTTACTCTAAGTAGAATTACACAGTACACAAGTAGAAGACAATCATGGAAATCAAACAATGCTGCACAGAAATACAAAGAACACAAATGAGAGTCTCATAGTCTCTTGTTTTGTTTCCCTTGTTGCGGCGCGCAACCCGATCCCACCGGACAATCACATCTCACCCTTATTCCTTCTCACATAACGCCCTTATTCCTCCTGTTGCGGCGCGCAACCCGATTCCACCGGACATATTTTAGATAAACATCAACAAAGAAGCATTTCAATTACAAGAGTTTCTACCACCAAGAGCATGGGTTCATAGCAACCGGAGAACCATGTGAAATAAAGGGGTACAATAATTTTTACAAAAACAGTGAGACATGCAAGGTACGCCATAACCATTTAACTTAATTAAATCAGTTCACATTTCTTTCCCATCATTTATTACATAGTCGTTGGCACTTGGATACATTTAACAATTGAGTTTGTTACCCTTTTTCATTCATTCAGTAGCACCATCCTTCATATCGATAAGTTCCAACATATGATGAGTTTTGCACATGATAGGATAAGCATAAAGAATCATGATTCACAATTTACAAGTAACATGGTGACATGGTAAACAACTAAGACAATCAAAAAATAGAATCTTACGCCTCGACACATTAGAACAATCGATTCAAATATGATCAAGTAAGGAACTCATACCAAATGCCCGGACACTAGCGTGATGATTCTACAAAGATTAAAGTTAGCCATGCATACCTCGATTTGGGATTTTTCCTTAGATTTCTACCACAATTCACCGGACCTTCTAGCACCTTCAATCTAGTTCACAATGTGGCATAATTGAACTTAGAATTAGGAATAATGATCATCTCTTGAACTCACTTGATCATTCTATCAAACACTAGGTGTTCCTCTAGATTAAATGGTCTCTTTTTAGTGAAAGATTACCCTAACCCATTTCCCTTCACTAGATTATGACTAGTTGGTTACATGCATGCAAGATTCCTACCCCCATCTTCAGGAACTCACCTAACCATGTTTCATTTCAACAAAAATATGGAAATTAAGGTTGATGGGGTAGAAGCTTACCTCTTGTAGTGAAGAAATGGTGTCCTACTCGATCAATTCAGGCATGAGCAGTGATGGAGGATCAAATTTGATGAAGTTGGGACTCTCTCACTAGAACCCACTCTCTCCTCTCTCTAATTTATCAGAATATGGTTAGAAATAAGAGGGATGGGTGTTAAATTGGGTGGGGATCGGGTTTTAAAAAAATTAGAAAATAGGAGCCCCGATGCAGGTTTGCGGTCCGGAATATGATCGCATTCCGGTTATGCGGTCCGCGAACCTGCCGCATTATTGGCCTTCAGCTGGGCCAAAAGGAAAAGGAATCTGCCCCGGTATGCGGAAACTATGCGGTCCGCATACCTGTTATGCGATCGCATAGTGCGCCGCATAACTCCCTGTGCGAAACTCAGGTGCAATAACGCGACAACTATGCGGCCCGCATACATGATATGCGATCGCATTTTGGGCCGCATAGCTGTCCTCAAAATGGAAAGCAATTTGTCCAACTATGCGACCACTATGCGGTCCGCATACTTGATATGCGATCGCATAGTGGACCGCAGATTCGCACAAACTTGAAAAATTCTATCCTCTAAGTCCTGGGGTACTATTCACTCCAAAAAGGTCCGATTTACGAATTTCTATAGTTATATCAATATGGGGATCTACCCGGGCATCGTTTTTAGTTAAGAATTTTACGGGTCTTTACAAGTCATCCCTCCGATCGTTACGGGCAGAATGATGTCCCGAATGGTTATTCCTTCTATCTGAAGCATATGGCTGATACCGATATTTATTCGGCCTTGATTCTCTGTCAACATCTCTTTGGTTTTTACCTGTTGACCGATTAGGATGCACTGAACCTGAGGGGGCTCCCAGCCGATCGTCCTCGACTCTAATTTTTGATTGATATCGGTTGTGAACATCTTCCCAAGTCACAGCCGGATACTATCAAATTCTGTTTCAGTTGGAGTGATGCGATCGAACTCTGCTCGTTTAATCCCTGGGTCAAAGCCTGAACAGCCCAATCGTCGGTAACCGGCGGCAACTCCATATATTCCATTTGGAATCGAGATACGAACTCTCTTAGCATCTCGTTATCCCTCTACTTCACCTTGAAGAGGTCCGATTTTCTCATTGCAACCTTTATAGCTCTAGCGTGTGCCTTTACAAATGAATCTGCCAACATGGCGAATGAATCGATAGAGTTCGGTGGCAAGTTGTGATACCAAATCATAGCTCCCTTCGACAGGGTCTCCCCGAATTTCTTTAGCAATACTGACTCGATTTCATCGTCTTCCAAATCATTTCCTTTGATAGCATACGTATAAGAGGTAACGTGATCATTGGGGTACGAAGTCCCGTTGTATTTTGGTATATCGGGCATCTTGAACTTCTTTGGTATGGGCTTCGGAGCCGCACATGAAGGGAATGGTTTTTGCCCAAAATTTTTGGAGTCCATTCCCTTTAGGATCGGGGTGCCCCCGGGATCTGATCAACTCGAGAGTTATAGGTTTCCACCTTCTTGTCGTTGGCCTCGATTTTCTTTTCTCCCGATTCTATTCTCTTAGTAAGCTCCTCGAGCATTCTCATTATAACAGGTTCAGTTGTCGAAGTATTATCGCCTAGTCTTTCAGGCATTGGCTCGGTACGGCGAGTAGCCTCTTATTCGACCCTATTCGGAGCCACGTGCTGATTTTGCAACTGGGTAATGGCGTTTTGTTGGGCTTGCAGCATTTCAAATATAACTTGGAGACTAACACCTCCGTCTCCTCTACCCTGAGTACCTCGACCGTCAGTTCGACCCTCTCCGCGTACGCTTCCATCGGGGCCCCCGCCGAAATCCGCATTCAAAGCAATATGCGAACCGGCATAGACCGGGTTGGCGGGCGGTTCTCCTCCGAGGTCATCTTGTGGAACCTCGATTCCCGGAGCGATAACATTCTCATTCTCCCCGTGGAGTCCGAGGTCGTTGTCACCATGTATAGTTGTGTTTAGTGAGTTTGACATGATTTATCCTGAAAATAAAATTCTTGGCAAGAAACAAGCGTAAAATAGTGTGTTATACCAGAATTAACATTGAACACTCACTATTATCCTTAGCCCCACGGTGGGCGTCAAACTGTTTACCTCAAAATATTAGTAACAATTAAACTTGTAATGTGGTTATAAGGATATGTGATCCAATTCAATGTCAATTGATAAATAGCTACATAAATAAAGGAATTAAACGATTAAAATGGACCGAACCAGTGTACTTGCAAGTTTATCGACCCCGATCTGGATTAGGCTCGAGATCAAGTGCCAAGAACAGTAAGAACAACAAGAATAACACGGACAATATGAGCAGAATGCACAGTAAGAACATCAAAGAATTAAGAGTAAGCAAAAGAGCAGAGTGTTTGTATTTCTCAGTAGTAGTGCAAGCGATAACTCGTGTATGATGATAATAGTGATAATATGATGCTTACAGATGAACAGGGTTCCTCTTTATATAGTAGAGGAATCATAAATACGGTATGACTCTAATTTCAGAAATAAAATACATTATTGATATCATTAACCGTTAATGGTTTTGCCGGTTCCAAGATTCTCGCCGAAATTGGTGGTTGATCGCGGATATCTCGTGATTTTGTTACTGTGGTGTCGATTTAGCCTGATCTCGATCCCTTAGTATTCATATTCTCTGAGCTCGAACTTGCTTCGATACCGGCTCACTCTCGAGACTTACTCTCGAACCCGTAGAATCAGATATTCTTGATTTTTACCGTATACAGTAAATATAAGTTTAACAAGTCTCGAATAAATTGATGAACCTATAGTCTACTGTCTACTGATACATACATATGCGAGGTAATTTCACCTCAAATATGACAATTACTCATTTTATAAATATATCGACAATTCTATTCAAATTTATTTTCAACAATTACAAATTTCTTGATGAAAAACCAAAATGTAAATGACTCCGAAAGAACTTGAATATGAAATAATACAATTGATATCCACGTCTATATATTTTTATCAATTTTGAACAAAGCATTATTTGGCGGATCCACCCCTTTAGGAAGGACTGGCATGACACTCGCTAAGATGATAAATTTATATATGCTTGTGTTGAAATTTTCTTAAACTAGGATAAAATATCTAATCTTGTCACCCGCGGTCGTAAAGTAGACAAAAATGTCAATAGGTGGTAGACTTTTTTGAAAGCTTTTCTCATGTGTAAAATTCAAGTTGTAATGGCTTGAACCTTGTCTGTCTTCCCCTTTTCTTTGTGCCTTTTATTTTCTTTTGTCTCAGTTATTTCCTTTTTCGGCTATCTCCCAATTTTTCATTTGTCGTTTTATTATTTTTTGTATTTTTCTTTTCTCTATTCTTTTATTTTATGAGGTTTCTAGCAAGAACACTAAAATAAAAAAGAGACTTTAAAACTTTAAAATTATATAAAATAAGTATTCCTCTTAATCTTAATTTTATGAGTTTTCTTATTTCAAATACCAAACACTTGGGTCTTAATGAGAATATTGGATTGAGATAAAAAAAATTCTTTTTGTTATATCATAAAAATTTGTGTTATTATATAGTTATTAAATATAATTTAAATTTCTTTATTATTAAATTATGGTAAAATTTCGTAACATTGCTTAAAAATATTAGATTTATGAATTTAATTTTTAAGAACTTGTAGTCAGTTATATTTTATACTTATGGGGTATAATGAAGATATTTTTAAAAAAAATTCTAATTCTGATTGATGTAATTCTCTTATTGAAGACATTATCTTACTTGTGTAAATTTATTTTTAATATACAAAAAAAAAATGTAATTTCCTAGTGAAAATGTTGAGTTCACTTGTGTTGTTATAATAAAGGTGTTCTTCCTTATTTAAAATGTTAATTACGTTTGTTTTTTGATATCTGAGATATAATTTTTATTTTTGCAAAATAAAAAATACGTACTAGGTTGACCCGAATAAACTAAAAAAACAGCATAAACATTAAGAAATTTCATATTAGCCATTACATGGTATACATTAAAGAAAATTGTGGCATTCGTCACCTTCAAATTCTAGATCCACCTCTAATTATCTTATATCCAGGATGGCTCGGAGTACATCTTGACTTGTGAACATGGAAGAACAAGAAAATTGAAATCATTTCAACGATATTGGAATAGAAATTAAGTATATTCATTTGGATCAAATACCTAATTAAAAAGGATCTTTTAAAAGTCTTTCACTAGACATTACATCTCAAAAAAGTATCATCAATGCAAATACCGGATACCTGTACGTTTTTACCTTTTCTTATTACTCTGGACTCTGGTTCTTAGGTAAAGCTCTATGCAGCAAATAAATTTGCGGTTGCAAACAACATGTGTAGACATGGATATGTAAATTGGTCAAATGAATTCATTCCTTACACATTTCACTTTTTGACAAAATTTCAAGGATATATATTATCTTGTTGAATAAACACTGATACTTCTCCCTTTCCAAAATGGAAAAAAAAAAAAAGGATCAGAATGTTTTCATTTACATTGTCTTGTTGAAGCAAGAGGACTTGTTACTCCTATTGGCCAATATATGGAAGAATGCGGCCATCTGAAAAAAGATTCTATTACAAACAAATTCTAGAGAATGAAAGAATATAGTAACTCAAAAGGCCTTGAAAATCCTGGTAAAATTTTGATACGGATTCTGTTCACTCCTATGCCCTCTCTCCCCCAATTTCTTCTTTTGTAACTTATATTGGATAAATATATATATATATATATGTATAGCATGTTGCCATCTAGAGCCTTAAATTTAGTCTCCTGAGCCATATAGAGTGTAATATCATATGAAACACATCAAACTTAAGAGCAGGCCGGTTTAGTTCAAAATGTTTCCTCACAGCTCTCAAACCTTCTTTGAGCTTCATGTATTTGTCTTCTGGAACAGCCAACAATATCTCCTTTAGCCTTGGGATATCAGAAATGTTAACCTGTATTGAGAACGCATCCCAGTTTAGCACATCACTAAAAGGGAAGACGTAATGATCTGATAACATAACAGGAACACATTCGGCATAAATGGCTTCAACAGCTCTTGGGCTAGCCACTTCATAGCCACTGGGGCATAGGCAAAACTTGGACCTCAATAACTCAGAGGGATAATCCATGTCTTTAGGCAGGTATTCATATACACGAAGATCGGAGTCTTTCCCTTTCCAGTGTTCGAAGAGGTTTTTCCGGATATCACCATGAAGTCCACCAGCAAAGAATCCAAGATAAGGCCTTGAAATGTTGGCTGGAGGAGGAGACTGTAGCTTTGGGGACACTACACCATTGTAAAGGTAGATTTCAGGAAGGCTCACATCTTTCTGAGGATTGAAACCTTCTGAGGAGTTTGCATTACACATAACCCTTATTGATGTATTGTACAGAAAATCATTGCCTTTTGAAGCAAGAGGAGCCTGCAATAAGTGTAGCAACACACCATGTGTGAGTGATAACACTTTTCACGACATACTAATGGTCAGGAACATTTAATTTTGCTAATCCAATATATAAATTTTAATGGAATGATCAAAATTTTGCTTTCAACAATAACAAAAAACCCAGTGTATCCCACAAATAGGAGGTCTGGGGAGGGTAATATGTACACGGCCTTACCCCTACCTTATGCAAGTAAAGAAGTTGCTTCCGGTAGACCCTCGGCTCCAAACAAGCATGCAATTTGCTTTCAACAAATGAGTACAAAACTAACAAAGCTTACCCAATCATGGCAAGAAAGCATGAAATGATCAGCTCCATGACTTCGATTCCAGAACGGGTATTTTGTTGAGATAAGTCGAACATAATCAGACACAAACTCTTTAAGAGGTGTAACGTTATATGAAAGTGGCTTGTAGAGAAACTTAACCATCCAAGTTACACTAAAAGGCATGAAATAAACATGGGCTGAATGAGGGTCTCTTGTCCTGAATTTATTGTTACCATGTTCCATCTCGCTAATGAACCTTCCTTCACTTGCATATATATCTTTACAGGGTCCATTATGGACTATTATGAAGTCCCCATCTTCATATACATACACCTTGAATCTCCTCTCCATCTCTTTGTAACTCCTACAAACAATAATTATTCGCAACACAAAATGATAGTCAAGTCCACTGAGACGTTCAATGATAGCAATGGTACGTAATTATAACAACAGCAGCTTGCCTACAAAATAAAAGTGACAAAGTGGGTACGTATCTTAAGTCCCAAAAAAAAAAAAATGATTTACATAGGTACTAATTAAGTATCAAATATATGTTGGTTACGTGAAATCCCAAATGCTTCAACGGCAAGGCAAATTATTAGAAAATTAATAAGCAATCATAGGAAAATCAATCACACTAATCTTATTTGCTTAACCCTTAATCTTATTTAGAATTATATATACTTTTTCTAACTAATTTTGGTTCATTTACTTATGATCAATAATGTGAATTGAATTACAAGAAAAATTAAAATGGTTCAGAAAGAATTTTTCCGCGTTCATGCTAAGTAACTAAACTTCCTAGGTTAGTTTTTAATGTATGCAGGTGAAGTATTAATGTATCAATAGGACAAAAAGAAAAGAAAAAGCAAAACAGCGTATAGAGGAAATAAAGAGAGAATTTACTACACCACATGACCTATAAATATGCATTACCAAAAATGCCAAGAAAGGTACGTTTTTTCATTAGACTGGTAGCATTGGTGCCATTCTTACAGCTGATGTTTTAAGGAAAAGTATACATCTTTGTTAGCTGGTGATGCATATGCAAACACTCAGAATGAAGACGTGGACTAACCAGTTTCAACATTAATTTGATCTCGTAAAGCCAGAAAAGCTAGCTATCAGTAAGAAGTTACACTATCTCACAGTTACGGCTGATGTGACTCTTAAAGCATCACTTTACATGGGTAGGTGACGGAGTTGTAAAGACAGATTGAATCTTTTATCTTTTCGATTCCATGCAAAATTCTGCAATGCTAGGCTAAACATTTTGTCTAATTTCAAATTTGTGGGAAATAATCTTCAAACGCAACAAATTACGTAATTATTTCCTGGCACGCAGTAAATAGACATGCTTTTTTGATGACCCGTCGTCAAATATTCGGTCAACCAAATTACATATTCTGATCCAAGATCGGATTTTTTGCTTAATTTCCTGATAAGATACATTTTAAAGGAGGCTTCATTGTCATTAATGAAATAATATATAATACTCCCCTTATTTTGTGTGCTAACAAGCACTACTTCTCACATCATTTATAAGTATAAAGTTTTAACGTTATCTATTGACATATAATTAATTTCAAGATATTAGTCATTTTTTTCATGTTTTCTTGCGGTGAGAACAAAATACTTTGGTCTCAACTCTCAATTACTAAAAACCATAGATACTAGCAATCCGGATGCATAACAATTTTCAAACCTATATTAGGAATCAAAGAAAATAACTTTAATATGCAATCATAAGAAGTGTAAGTGGTAGATACATAACGTGACAAACTAGTCAACCGCGTATCAGTTAAGTACAAGGACTCTTAAAATTCGATATGTACCACGTGATACCATGTATCTAATTAAATTTCTTCGAGAAAGAAATAGAAATAGAAATAGAAATAGAAATAGAAGAAACGTTTCATCTTCCGCATTTTCATATTTAAAAAAATTACAAAAGCCAAAGCAAAATTTTAAGGTAAGATGAAAATGCAGAGCCGCCCAAAAATTTGAAGGGATACATGCCAGCCACATATAAGAGGAGTATTTGTTACGAGCAATGAATAAAACAAAGCGGCTTTTCCCCAGAAGGCAATCAAGTGCGACCTCTGTAGGAAACATTGATTGTGCGCACTAGACATACCATGCGTCAATTCGAAGACTTCCTAACATTCCACTTAATTGACTTCCTAACTGGGGCGGAGCTACAATATCACTTACAGGTTAGGTCAAGTCTTTTTAATTTTGATGCAAATTTTATATCCGTCTAAAAAATATATTAAAATATATATAAATTATTAATTTAAAAAGAGTCCGCCTCTACTTTCTAATACTCCACTCCCAAAGCCCACCTCCCATAGGGAAGACCGACCTGGTACAAGTCAACAGATGCAGCCTCATGACTCCTGCGTTGAATTACTAAATACTCCCTCCGTTCTAATTTATATAAAACTTGTTTGACTGGGCTCGAAGTTTAAGAAAAATTAAAAACTTTTTAATTTGTGATCCTAAACAAGTCAAAAAGGGTTCAGGGTATTTATGTAGTTGTAAAAGCTTCTCATTAAGGTACATTTGTAAGTTTAAGCTAAATTATTTCCAAATTTTAAAAGTGATCATTCTTTTTTAAACGGACCAAAATGAAAATAAGCTCGTAATAACGCAACTGTTTTTGAAAAGAGGAATACTATATATCTTTAATAATAAGTATTATATTAATAAGTATATCAACGATCTAAACCATCCTACATCCCTTCTTACCCTTCACTCTATGCTGGAGTTTGGGAAAAACTAATTACGACTGACATTTAATATTACTCTCGACTTGAACAATATTTTCGTGTTTCTTTGGCCTGAATTATAGTATTCAGTCAACAATATTTTATATACGCGCGCGTGTGCTAATTCTAAATTTGTACATATAATTTATGTAAGACTTTGGGTCAGTCTTTACACTAAACTTCACGTCGGAGTATAGAAGGGGTTGATAAGCAATAAATTATAAGAGAACACAATTGGAATGTGAACTGTAGTGATTCTGGTGAGTAACTTAGAAGGAAAGTAGTTATGACTTGCAAAAATGCTCCTTTTAGAGCTTTAATCTTAAATAAATTTTATTACTTTTCCATATATATTGAAATTGAATGAGACTTACTGATAAAATGCGCCTGGATTACGGTAGATTCCACCGGGGTTTATGATCGACTGATTTCGAACACCAGCAGCTTTTCGAATCGCCGCTCTCGCTCGGGCCAATCCTTCCTCTTTCTTATCAACTCTCCTCTGCCGAATGTTCCAGAAATAGCATTCATATTATTCCACACTCAAAAAACTCACCAATAACAAACGTAAATGAAGAAAACTTTAGTTTCAAAGATTTTCACGTATACAGAAATTCCTAGAATCAGATAATCTCTCAAAAACTGATAAACACGTGACGCTTTAGAGTTCCACGTATTAAAAAACTTCGCAAAAACCTCTAAAACTTCAAAATTAAAGTTTTCTTCGGAATCATTCAGTGAAGCTCTATCAACAGTACTACTTTCACCAAGCACAAACGTAAATGAATCAAGCTGAAGTTTTATTGTTTCGTTTAAACAAAAACTACACAGATTCAGAAATCTCTCAAACTTCGGAAATGACGTTTTCTAGAGCATTAAAGCAAGCTCTATCGATAAATCCAAAAACAGGAAAAAAACGTAATCTCCGATGAAATTTAAGGAAGAGCATTGAAATTAACTCACAACAACGGCAGATTTTCTCTGAATCGGAGAGAACGAAGAGTTCTTCCGGTAGAGCGAAACATCAGAAGCGATGGCTCGTGATGGATTTTGATTAGCCACGGTGGCGGCGATAACTTTCTTCTGCAACTCAACGATCGAAACAGTACTACCTGAATTCACGGCAACCGCCGATGATCGGGAGCCGCTTCCGAGAAAAACTGCTATCACTGATACAACAAGTACACAACAGAGTACACCTAAATAAGCATAAAGTACTCCTCCTCCTCCTCCACCACCACCACCACCACTACTACTACTACCACCTTCGTTATCACCACTCTTTTTTAAAATCATCATCCTATATGTATATTGTATATGTGTGTGTCGTGAATGTTTGTAAGAGAGCGAGAATTTTGAAGGAATGTGAAGAGGTGGTTATGGCGGGGAAAGAGAAGAGAATTGAGCAGTTTTTCTCCTACTCGGCTTCTTCTTCGTTATGGGGGTAATTTATAAATGGCGGAAAAAAGGTGAATGGCGTGATAGCTAATGAAATTGAAGTTATAAATGAATTTACCTTTTAGCCCTTACCCTTTTTGGATATTGACAGTGACATTTTTTCGAAAGGGTCGCGGTGAACTAGTTTGAGTTTGGTAAGCTCGCTAGCGCCTAGCTTAGGTGATTATGGGATGAAACTACTTTACCTTATTACTAATTTATTTTTGCTTTTTAAAATAAAAATAGCTGAACTGAAAGTTGTAAATAACATAAACACTGCCTCAAATTACTTTTGGAACTGTTTTTAATTCTTCGAAACTTTTTTTGCTTTTTCACGTCCAAATTAGACTTGTATGTATATACTACGTTTTACTATGTCTAATTTAAAACATTGGAAAGTAATAATAAAAATTTTTAGAAGGAAACTGATTCAAATTTTCTAGAGTTCCTAGTCTTTCGTGCTTTCTTCTTTTTACAATGCGAGAACGAAATGCAGTAAAGTCTAATAGAGCGCGAGAAGGAAAGGCAAACACTGGCATATCCAAGAATGAGCAACAACGAAGTTAGAAGATGAGGTGCCTCAAGCACCACCATTAAGAATTAATGAAGGATAGAATGTGTTTTGGGCCTATAGCTTTATTCGTCGTCCCCTTCATCGGGCGGTGCTTGTGTGGAGGGTTGTATGGGTCGAAATCTGACCACATGAGAATGGCATCATAAAAGAATGACGAGAAGGGGATTAAGCCGTGGTTGTGTACGCAAGGCACCGTAACGACGAGCATCTCGGCCACGGCCGAGGTCGAACCAACAGAAAGCCTCTACGGCAAAGCACGCGAAGGCGTCTGGGGAGGTCGGCCTAAAGCATAAATAGCATATTAAAGCACCTTGGCTAAGGACGGCTGGATAAAGGGGGAACACCTAGTATATATACATGATAAGAGAATGATATAAGGGGACTTTTATGATGAGGCTGGATGTGAAGCCGACATCAGGTCTAAAGAGTGTAACCGGCGAGGCAAACGTGACCAATCTCCCTTATTCATCAGCTAACCAACCGACCAAGGTAACAGATGATTCCTTATACCTCTAACGTGTAATTCCTTTTACAAAGAAAAAAAGGAGAAGTGAAATGAAGAACAAAGACGCCCTCCCGAGTACGCGAGCAAAGGCTAGCCGACATACTGGCTCTAAATTCCTCCCTACAACAACAGGCAAACCGGGAAAAACCCCCCACGCCATACCGTACTGCAGATAACAGACAAACGGCTCAGAATGAACCAACATCATTAAGAAACAATCTCCATAAACAAGGTACTGTGCGACGAGCTCAAAGCACCCCAACACAAGCAGAACGTGAGTACCAAGAGCTTGCCCATGTGCTCGCCATGGCGATGCAACGCCAACTCACTCGACTATATACATCAAATCACATTCGAACTTCTAAGCAGCGAATTCATCGCCCGCCCCATCGACGGTCTCTCCGGACCGAGCAATGAAGGGACTATATAGACTGGGACACACCCCGACGCGTGCATAAACCGAAACAATGCATGAAATTCTTCAATGAAAGCAAGGAAGCACGCGATATTCTAACACCACTCTACTGAACCCACAAATCGCCAAAGTAAAATTCAACCTCGCTCGAATCGCCAAAGTAAAATTCGACCTCGCTCGAACAAAGAAAAATTCGACCTCGCTCGAATCGCCAAAGTAAAATTCGACCTCTCTCGGACAAAGAAAATTCGACCTTGCTTGAATCGCCAAAGTAAAATTTGACCTCGCTCGAATAAAGAAAATTTTGACCTCGCTTGAATCGCCAAAGTAAAATTTGACCTCGCTCGAATAAAGAAAAATTCGACCTCGCTCAATCGCCAAAGTATAATTCGACCTCGCTCGAATAAATAAAAATTCGACCTCGCTCGAATCGCCAAAGTAAAATTCGACCTCGCTCAAATTGCCAAAGTAAAATTTGATCTCGCTCGAATAAAGTAAAATTCGACCTCGCTCGAATAAAGTAAAATTAGACCTTGCTCGAATAAAGTAAAATTCGACCTCGCTCGAATCAAGTAAAACTTGACCTCGCTCGAATAAAGTAAGGGTCTATCCCACCAAATTCCCAATTGAAAGACAGGGACTCGTCACGAGAGAATCCGAAGTTCATTTTCAAAAGGGAAAAGAAGAAGAAAGAAGAGAGCCAGGGACATACATCCAAAGACAAACTAAATCTTATTCAAAATTTACATACGCACATCGTCTTACAAGAGGCCAAAATAGGCCCAAAAAAAACAGCAACGAGCAACACCATGAAAAAGAACAAATGAAAAACCAAGTATCAAAAGACTACAAAGCTTCACTCTGCCGCACCTCCGCCATCGTCCCCGCCAACACTACCACCATTATAAGAGAGCTCGTCTTTAGCCTCATCATCCCCATCGGCCTCTGGTGTCGCGCGATCATAGTCGCGGGCAAGACGAGCCTTGCGCGCCTTTGCGCGAGCATCCTCAAAAGCACCCTCAGACACACTCCCCGCCGGCCAAAAATCCTTATATATATCTCGTTGGGGCTCAACATGGACCCACATCTCATATAAGTGGCGGGGGACAACAAGGGCTGGAGCCAACATATGTGCCTTCTCGGCTTCGAGAGCGACCACTTTGTCACCTAGATTCGAGGCATCCCACTAAAGCACGCCAATTCGCTCTTCGAACCTTGCCTCCCTCATTGTGGCCGTCTCCCTCTCAACCTCTCGCTCAGACCTGAGGACACGAACAGTCTCTTCCAGCGCCGCCGCCCTCGTCACAACCACCACCCGGGCCCCTTCGGCCCTCTCTAAATCGATCACCTTCCTCTCCAAGTCGGTCACCTTTTCGGTCCATTCCGCACTTAGACTAGCAACTCTAGTGGCACTCTACTTGAGTTCGGCTAGCAAAGATGACACCTTCGCCTGAAGGTCCACATATTCTTCCGCAACCTCCTTGCCTACCTCGAGCTCCTCGTCTTTAACCCTAAGCAGCCCCTCGATCTCGCTACATCTGCGGATAGACCGCACCAGGTCCTCATCCATCTTCTCCAACTCCTCCCTGAGGGACCGAGTATCACCATCCGCTCTAAGCTGCGCATGCCTCTCTCGACACCTAATGCGATACCGACGGTATTTCGCGGCCATCTTTAAAAAGACTTCGTCCCGTATCTCGGCCCGACAAGAACTTTCTATCTCCAGCATGTAAGTCTAGAGAAAAAAAGAAGAAGGAAGAATCAGCGAAAACAAAAGACACAAAACAAAGAAAATAAAGAAAGGAAACTCACCCTCAAGGCTATCCCAGCCACACCGCGTGACAAACCAGAGTCGCTAATCTGCCGAAGAGACTTGCTTTCGGCGGCGGAGCATAGAAGTTTGAATTGCGGCACCAAATCCACCGTATCCTCCAATAGGTTAGGTCCAACCGGATTTCGAGCACACGTGAAGGACCTTCCGCCCTCACGTCGACCCTGGTAAAGCCTTCTTCGAACATCCTCATATCCTTAGTGTCAATGTCCGAATCGGACTCGTAGTCATCCACCACCACGCCCTTCATCCTCTCGTCGGCCGAAGAAGAGGTCCGAGCATGCTGAGATGTTGAGGGGCCACTCAGAATAATAGTGACAGCCGCCGAATTCTGCCCTGATGCCACAATGGCCCTTTCCGTTCCCGAATCGGGTATCGCTTACATTACCGGAACGACATCGCCTACGGTTTCAGACACCACTGAAACAGGGTCAACCCTCGAGGGCGCTTCAATCGAAGACGTCTCCTCTAACGTTATCCTCCGCCTCTTTGACGGGGCTTCTTGGCCATCACCATGAGAGAGTTCGCCCGCCGAACAAACCGTGGGGACCAGAGAGTCCGACCGAGGAGTAACCTCAGTACGACTATATCTGGATGCATACTCGATCTGCGAAATAGCCCGATTTCGGGCGCCCTCATCAGCCGCCGCCCCAAGTAGGGATGGCAATGGGGCGGGGCGGGTGCGAGGCGGGTGCGGGGCGGGTGGGTTTACTCTTATGCGGGTGTGGGGCGGGGCGGGGCGGGTTAAAATAATTTTTAAAATTTTAAAGCGGGGCGGGTTGCGGGTTTAATGCGGGGCAACTTTGAATTCTATCTTTTTTGAAACAAAAAAATCATTTCAACTACAAATTTCATATTCTTCTTCACTAGCACGAATACAATTTTAAATTATAATTAACCAATTTGCATAAGTTTCACCAAAACGATATTACATAAGTCAATATATCGTATTAGTAATAGGAAATGATAGTAACCCATTAATTTTGGAAATTTCCCAATTACCAATTTTGCCTCGTGAATTCCCTTTTCTATTATTCTTCTCGTTGCAATTTCTATTTTTACTAATACTTAGAACATTATTCTATTAAAAAAAGATAGGAATTTTCCTTTTGTTTCGACACATTCTGGGTTGGATAACTGAAGCATTGCAATGAAATAAGCAATATTTTTATAAACTTCCTTTGAAGAGATCAAACTTTGTTAACAAAACTAATAAAAGATTGTTTTTTTTTTTTGTAATCAATTCACATTCACGGCAAATAAAGTCGTTCAGAAAATTGCAACTACACTTTATCAATTCTTTCTTTTTAAGCAGGCCGGGGCGGGGCGGGGCAGGTTGAAAGTTGAAAAAATAACTATGCGGGGCAGGGCGGGTTAAAATCTTTGTGGGTTTCGCCAAACCCGCCCTGCCCCATTGCCATCCCTAGCCCCAAGTACGGGCCTAGCAGAAGAAGTCAGCGGACGAAAAGCAAGAGCGGGAGCCCTCGCCCATCTCCGACCTGTCAATAGGACATACGACCGAATGAAAATATAAGGCAAAGAAAAATACAGAGCGAAGGGTAAAATGACTAAGTCCAAGACAAGGCAACTTACCGACAGAAGGTTTACGCCTAAACCTCTCGGGGAAGGGCGCCCCTGCGCGAATTCCCACTATAAGAGGCAGAACCGAGGTCACCCACCCGTGAATATCATTAACTTGAGGAGGGGGTAGTCTCTTGGCTGCGACAACAAAAAATAATCAACCAGATTAGTAGAGGAAAACAACCGACAAGCGTTGTAAGAAAGGAAAAGAAGATAAGAAAGACCTACGTGCAAAATTCCACGTCCTAGGGAACCCGACAGGGTTATACATGACGTGCTCCGTGCGGACATAGAAGAAGCTCTTCTAGAAGCAGCGATTGGTCTTGTCATCCATACCTATCACCATGATCTAAGTACCTCGGTGACAGAGGTGTAGCGTGGTGCCCCTATGAAATTTGGGGACGAAGAGATGCAGCAAGTGCTGAAGCGAAACCCCACGGTCGGCAAAATCCGCATACTTGATGAGCATTAAGAAGAGTTTGTATATGTACGGGGTGAGCTAAGATGGGCACACCTCGTAGAAGCAGCAGAAGTCCGCCGCCAGCGATGGAAGGGGAAGCGTGTATCCAATAATGAAAGGATACACATAGAATGCGCAGTATCCTGGGCGTGTATGTGCACAATGTCTGAACCCGCTAGAGCGAGTTTGATGTGCTCAGGGATTCCCCATTTAACTTTGATGCCGCGAGCGCCGCGACATCCATCGTAAAAAGTACAGGTTCATGTTCATCCTCGGCAGCGCTGTTGAAGTCAGTCCTTGCCTTCCCCGGGTGGGGCAACACTTCAGCTATCGTCGGAAAACTCTCGTCCTCCGCCAAACTCACTTTCTCTTCGAGGGAAGGCATGACATTTTCCGGCACCGGAGCACCAACGACTCGGTCATGGTTAGAGGAAGCCCTGGCCATCGCTTTGAATGATTGTACAAGTCGTGAATGTAAAGAAAGAAGGGTAACAGTCACAGGGATTGTCGGCGGAAAAAGAAATATGAAGAACTGGGGAGAAGAACAAATGCTTTTAGGATCTTCTTGTGAATGATTTGGTAAACGCTACATTTGAATGAGAAACTTTCTTATTTATAGAGACATAAATACGTCGGTTTGAGAAACGAAGCGCCGTCTTTTTCCAAAAAATAACGGGAGAGGCACGGGAAACGATGCGACATATGAAGAACGTGTGCCATAATGACACCTGACAAACTTAATTTCATTTCAACTGACACACTGGTCTGACGAAGCTCTCAAAACGTCACATAATCGCCCCGCTAAGATGTGTTAGCCCATCGCCAAAAAATGTTCAGATTTCTCAAAGTATTTGAATTGACGAGGTCCGCCCATCGTGCTCGCCTAAAGGCGACCACGATAGGCGGAGGGACTAATTGTATGGGTCGAAATCTGACCACATGAGAATGAAATCAAATAGGAAAGGCGAGAAGGGGATTAAGCCGTGGTTGTGTACGCAAGGGGCCGTAACGACGAGCATCTCGGCCACGGCCGAGATCGAACCATCAGAAAGCCTCTTCGGTAAAGCACACGCCAAGGCGTCTGGGGAGGTCGACGTAAAGCATAAATAGCAGATTAAAGCACCATGGCTAAGGACCGCTGGGGTAAGGGAGAACACCTAGTATATATACATAATAAGAGAAGATAGAAGGGGACTTTTATCTTTTCCTTCTTCTTTTGGGGCCTTCTCTGAAGGGAGTTCACCTGAGGCCCAAGAGAAGGTTCAAATCCTTGTTCCAAATCTTTGTAATCTTCGTCATGAAATTAATGAAGAGATAATCTGTAGCCGTTAATGGTACGCCTTTTCGTTCTTCTTTATCATGTATTATGGAGTGATAGCATTGAGAATATAAGCCCATTATTCTCATTTGACATTTTTTATAATCTTAATGACTCGAGCTTAACTATTTCCGATTTTTCTTACTTGCTTCGATCTAGAATTAATTATTTCTGGTTAGGATTCACCCCCTATCCTCTCATTAATTCCTTTTAAGAAAAGGTTAACACTTTTTTGGTAAAACAAGGGTGTGCCACCAAAAATCGGGCTTGAAACTCTCACTTTACCAACAAGCCGAGAGTTGATGATTGTTGGTCACAACTATTATTAAAAAGTTAGCTCCTATGAAGATGAACATTTCATACGGAGGAATATGCATCTTAATGTTGGGTGTTCCTTTGTTGTGACCCGACGGCTTATGTGTGGCTCGTGGCCCGACTCCTATTTGTTATTTCGCCCTCAGGTTTTATTTCGTGCAGTAACATTCCTTGTGGTTTATGATATTACATTTTTATCTTTTTATTGCTATTCGTTTAATCTACTATCCTAATAAAAAAAAATTACAATCTAATTACTAATTTCCCTTCGGATGTTAAGCTCTTTCAATTATTTAATTTTATGATGTTTGCCAGTTAAAAAAATTGTTTTTCCTTCTCTTTTCTGCTTCACTTGGGAGTACAGTGTGAGTTGAAGGATCACTTATAAAATCTGCCGCCTACCGTTCTTAACACCTTGTTATATGGAGTTAAGTAAAGCTGCATACTATATGTCAACGTGAGATAAGACTGATAGCTCCGCACTTCACTTGATATATAAAGCAAGCAAAATTAAACACTTACAATGTCCCTATTAATTAACTTGATATAGTGCAGGAGAAGTTAATGCTAATAATGTCTAGGACCACGGTCAGTGTCACTATCCAAATTTCCAACTTTAGGGATCGTGATGGCGTCTAATACCAAATTTGTTAGGCAAGTCAATGTTAGAATTCGATTAACCAATTTCTTTTGATTATTTACTTCAGCATGAATAAATAAATTTAAAGTAAACTTAATTTAAATGATTTCCAATGAAATACTCCAACCATAAAATAAATAAGCAATTAAATAAAACGAACCACGAACTACGTATATAAATAACTCTAAAACTACCCCACGATCTGGTGTAACAATTCACGAACTACTAAAGAATACTACAAATACTGGGCTGAAAGAAATAGTATAACTTTTCTTAATATAATAAAACAACGTATATAAAATAGAAGAAGACTCTCGGGATCTGCGAACGCCGGCAGATGTACCTCGTGTCTCCAAATGAATAGATGACCGCTCTAAAATCTCTATTGCTGGCTAGTACCTGGATCTGCACAAAAGAGTGCAGAGTGTAGTATCAGTAC
>MDKH01201291.1:0-12612 GCA_005239495.1 Nicotiana undulata
CTAAGTTATTGGGCACAAATTTGATTCAGGATGCGTTGGAGAAGGTGAAGTTGATTCAGGAGCTACTTCGCACGGCGCACTCTAGACAGAAGAGTTATGCGGACGGGAAGGTTCGGGATGTGTCATTTATGGAAGGAGAGAAGGTACTGCTAAAAGTATCACCCATGAAGGGTGTTATGAGGTTCGGAAAGAGAGGAAAGCTAAGTCCACGGTTCATTTGTCCCTTTGAGGTACTTCAGAAGTTGGAGAGGTGGCTTATAGACTTGCTTTGCCACCCAGCTTGCCGGGTGTTCATCCGGTGTTTCATGTGTCGATGCTCAGGAAATATGTTGGTGATCCGTCTCATGTGTTAGACTTCAGAACAGTTCATCTCGAGGGTAATATCTCATACGAGGTTGAGCCGGTAGCTATTTTAGCTCGCGAGGTCAGAAAGTTGAGGTCTAAGGATATAGCGTCAGTAAAGGTGCAATGGAGAGGTCAGCCAGTAGAGGAGGCTACTTAGGAGACCGATCGGGAGATGCAGAGCAAATATCCTCACTTGTTTGAGACTACAGGTATGTTTCTAGACTCGTTCGAGGATGAACGTTTGTTTAAGAGGGGGAGAATGTAACGACCCGGTCTGTCGTTACGTAAAACCTGCATTATAACTGTTGTTATTTACTTGTTATAGATTGGTTATTATGTAATTTATGTATTAGAGCTAATAGGCTTGAAATCATAAGGGTCGTAGTGAGAGTTTAGTCATTCAGTCTTTAAAACTAGCCGTGAAGTGAGAAAAGTCAACTGAGAGTTGACTTATTGGTAAACGACCTCGAAATGCGGATTTTATGGTTCGAATAGCTTCGTTAGGTGATTTGGGACTTAGGAGTATGTTCAGAATAATTTTTTGATTTCCGGTGTAGTATTAGGCTTGAATTGGCGAAAGTTAGTTTTTGGCAATTTTCGGTCGGCAGTGGAAAATAAGTTATCAGGGTCGGAATAGAATTCCGATAGTTGGAACATGTTTGTAATGTTATTTTGGACTTGTCTGCAAAATTTCATGTCAAAAGGAGTTGATTTGGATAGTTCCGGCATCATTGGTGAATTTTAGAAATTTCAAAGTTCTTAGGTTTGAATCCGATGTAATTTTGGTGTTTTGATGTTAGTTTTGGTGTTTCAAGAGTGAAACTAAGTTTGAATTATGTTATGGGATGTTTTGGTATATTTGGTTGGGGTCCCGAGGGGCTCGGGATTGATTTCGGGGGACTAACGGACTCATTTGGACTTAGAGCAATTGCTGGGTTTCTGGTGTCAGTGCAGCAGATTTTTACTCTCTACGATCGCGTGAAGTGAGTCGTGATCGCATAGGGCATTTTGAGAGGGGGTAGGATTTGCATTCTGCGATCGCATAAGTGTGCTCGCGGTCGCAGAGGTCGATCAGGTCAGGCATTGCGATCGCGTGAGGGGATTCGCGATCGCGTAGGGATGAGGCAGGCGCGTGGGGGCGAGGTCGAATAGTCTTCGCGATCGCGTGAAGGGAGCTGCGATTGCGTGGGGTTGAAAATTTGTCCTCCGTGATCGCGGTGAAGAAATCATTGGGCATTAAATAAATAAACCCTCTGTGACTTAAACCTTATTTTTCACCATTGTTGTACGGAAAAGAGCTTTTGTGGGCGATTTTGAAGAGGGAAATCCTTGTTCTTCATAGAGGTAAGTGTTTTGATCATTAAAACTCGATTATGGATGATTATAGAACATAAAACCAGTGTAAATTCATGGAAAATCAGTAGAAAAACTGGGTTTTAGGGCTTGAGATTATGAGACCTTTAGGGGTCGATTTGAGGGATCAAACGAACTCCTATTTTGGTGTTCTTTATATGTACGGACTCGTGAGAGAACGACGAACACTTTCGTATAAGAATTTCTGAGTTTCGTGATGCGGTCCTGGGGGTCGGGTTTTGACCGGTTTCGGATTTTTGAGTTAAATTCGATATATTTTCAATTGGAATTCGTTCCTTAAGCATATATTGATGATAAAAATCTGAAGTTGGTAGATTTGGAGCCTTCGAAGGTTGATTCGAGAGGCAAGCGCATTGCGGAATAATTCCGGGCTAGTTTTGAGGTAAGTAATGTCTTTAAATCCTGTCCAGAGGGTATGAAACCCCGGACTATGCACCCTTCCACGGGTTTTGAAATGAAAAGGTAAAAACTTTGGAGATATACGCCTTACTTAGGCGATTATTGAGTTGCGAAATGGCTTTTTAAAGCTTATTTCTATTAGTACTATATATACTTGATATGTTTTGGGCTGTAAGCCATGTTTGGGGCCTAGTGCCGACCTGTTTACCCCTTGAGGGATATGTTTACTATATTTTTCCTCACTGATATGTTATGATTTTTTTTCACTCAGTCTTTTCTGTGAAATTATTTTGACACTCACAGTATTTATATACTACTTCTTGAAAATGAAATACTATTTTTGGGTCGAGAACCCGGTATATTTATGGCTTGAATGGGCAAATGGAGAGTGTCTGACTGAGTGAGGCTGCTGGCCTATATTTTGAGGATGATATGATATGATTGAGGCTGCGGGCCTATATTGTGTGTGATTTATGCCATGTTGTGGCTTATTATAGCGCTTGGGTTGTAGGAGCCCCTCCGGAGTCTGTAACACACCCCCAGTGAGCGCTAGTACCGATCGAGTGATGCCCGCAGAGCTTAAGATGAGTGATTGTGAGGATGCCTGATGGGCAGAGTGATTGTGAGGTTGCTTGATGGGCAGAGTGAATGTGAGGTTGCCTGATGGGCAGAGTGATTGTGAGGTTTCCTGATGGGCTGATACTGAAAGATATTGTTACAAGAAATGATTATGGCTCGATGGGCAGTTTTATGAAGATTTTTACTGAGTTTCAAACTATGATTTACTTCGTTTTCAAAATGAGTTTTACTGAGGTTTTCACTGAGATATATCGATATTTATTTGTTCTCAAAGGTTTTCTGGAAACTGATTTCGAACTTATGAAATTGCTGAATACTACTTGGTGACTTAATGTTTTACTGGTTGTTGTGAAATGGTGTATCTGTTTGTGCGCTTTATATTTCTCAGACTGTGATTTATTTTCATTACTACTGAGTTGGCGTACTCATAAAGACTCCTTGTGCCTCTGTGCACAGATCCAGGTACTAGCTCACAGCAGTAGCTGACGCAGGTTCGATAGCAGCATTTCACGGGATTTCGAGATAGCTGTCCAGCGTCCACAGCTTCTTCACTTCCCTTCCTTATTAGTTTTAGCAATTGATTCATAGACATATATTATAGTTTTTAGCAGAGTTAGGCTTATTCATTCTCAGATGCTCGTGACTATTGACTCTAGTTCCGGGAGTTTGTTTAGAGTTGTTTAGTTCATGGTTGGGGGCGTTAGACTTATATAATTTATTTCTTTATTATGACTACTCTTTATTGTTATATTGTGCACTGTTATAATCGAACAAATGCGTAGTAAATTGATGGTTGGCTAGCCTAGTTCCACGATAGGCGCCATCACGGCCTATTAGGATTTGGGGTCGTGACATTAGGTATACTGAGTCATTAAAATGGCAGTCAGCAAATTTTGCCGTAAATAAATCTCTAGTCATAGGTTCCAAATATTTTATAATAGAATGAGATTCATACCCAACATATATCCCCAACCTTCTTTGGGGTCCCATATTTGTGCGATGTGGTGGAGCAATTGGAAAATATACTGCACATCCAAATATTTTAAGATGGGAAATATTTGGCTCTTGACCAAAAGCCAGTCGTATTGGGGATTGTTTATGATAACTTGTTGGCCCATGTCACTGAATGAGTTTTGAAGATTGACAAGTTGAACCAGGTCCATCAGAGCATACACATTTGAATGGAACAGTTGGCACAAGAATCGTTCATTCATAAGAGATATCAGTGGTTGCTGAGTATCAAAGAGCTAAAAGGATGTCTCCTAATGTGAAAAGGTTGCAAACTGATAAAGAAGATTGAAGTTGTTTTCAGCAAGGAAAGAAATAGAGAAGGAAGGTGAGTCATAGTTGAACTCGTATCCCCAGGTAGAGTTGGATCAGAATTGAACCATGTACTCAATAACTGACTCTATAAATACTCAATGTAATACTGCTGAAAAAGGTGACGCACAAAGGTAAAAGTGAATCAAGTTCTGAAAAGCAAAAGTTTCCAGGATATTTTGCAAGCAGAAGTATTGTGGGAATGCTACAGTTCAACTAGAAGAAACAGTTTCATCGTTGATGTATTAAGTCTAGTTGATTGTAGTAGGTGATTTAATATTGTATCTTTTCAGCTTTCATAGAAGCAATTATAATAGGTACACATTGTTCAAGTTAGAGTTAGCTTGAAATCTATAGAAATTAGCTAGAGGCTAGTTGATACAAAGAGGATTAGAGTTAGTCCTAGATTAAAAAAGAGTTTATTTTGTAAGTCCGTTTGGCTCAGAGTTTTTAGTGAAGTGTTTGAGCAAATCCCACTGAGGAGTAGGTCGTGAGTTTTTCACCTTTTGAGCCAAGTGTTTTTCCACGTAAAAATCTCTGTGTCTTTACTTTACTGCTTTATTATTCCGCAACAGTAGAAAGTAGTACACCAAGAAGAACCAGGTTCTTCTTACTAGACAACACTCGAAAATTGGGTACTGCATAATTAACTTATATTATTGTGTAGTATTGAAGTCTAAAACATCATAACTTGTGGGTCTGATCCGCACAAGAGCTGCTGCATGCAAAATAGCATGGCCCCATGCCGAAATGGAAAGTTTTTGTTCTCATAAGCATTGGTCTAGCAATTAATTAGAGGCGTTTGATCAATGATTCTGCTAGACCATTGTGAGTATGAACATGAGCAACTGGATGCTCAATTATTATCCCAGTTGATATGCAATAATCATTAAAGGTCTGGGACGTAAATTCACCAGCATTATCAAGACGAAGTGTCTTTATTCCATAATCTGGAAACTGTGCTCTTAATCTTATTAATTAATTGAGCTAGTAACCTCGCAAAGGCCAAATTGCGGGTTGATAACAAGCACACATGTGACCATCTTGTAGATGCATCTATTAAAATCATATAATATCTGAATGGTCCACATGGAGGGTGTATGGGCCCACATATATCACCCTGTATACGTTCCAAAAATGCAGGAGATTCAACTCCAACTTTAATTACTGATTGTCTAATAATCAGTTTTCCTTGATAACATACAGCACAAGAGAATTCTTTAGTTTGAAGAATCTTCTGGTTCTTCAGTGAATGACCATGTGAATTCTAAATTATTTTGCGCATCATATTATAACCGGGATGGCCCAACCGGTCATGCCAAATAGTAAAATCATTAGTAAACTCCTTGTTTACTATGGCATGTGATTCAACTACACTAATATTAGTGTAGTATAATCCGGAGAAAAATGCGGGAAGCTTTTCAAGTAGATACTTCTTTTCCACTTTTATTGTAGTAATATAATGGTATTCAACCTTTCCGTCATTGATGGTCTCAATATGATAGCCATTTTGGTGAATATCTTTGAAACTCAACAAATTTCTTTGAGACCTACTACAATATAATGCATCATTAACAGCCAATATAGTTCCTCCTGGTAGTAATACAATCGCTCTTTCAGAGCCCTCAATTAATTTTGTACTACCAGATATTGTTATGATATTGACTTCTTTCATAATTAAATAAGAGAAGTATCTCTTATCTTTTAATATGGTGTGTGTCGTAGCACTATCCAGAAGACATATTTCTTCATTATTATTCATACGGTCTCGATAAATTATTTAGTCTTCTTTCAGACTTTGATCTATTGCTATCACATTCGCTTCAGAGAATGGAGCAGATCTAGAGGGACGAGCTTCATTCAAAGCATATTATTTTGCCTCAATCATCATTATCATTAATGTAGTGCATTGGGACTCAAACCCGATGTCTTACCCATATAAGGCGTGTTAGACCATAATGTGTTGGAACTCAAAACCAACATCTTATTATCATGGTGTACCAGGACTTGAACCCGATGTCTTAATACCTCATTTGAAATATTACTACTTCAGGGGTAAATTAGGGGCAAAGGTAAGAAATCACATGAACCCATATATTGATCGAATGAGCCATTAAATTTGATATCATTACTAGTAAAAGATAAAAATACCAAACAAGAATGGATACTAACCTCTCGGGTATACCTTAACCACGCCAATTGGATCTGATTCAGATTTACAGACTTTCCTATACCACCACAATAAAGTAATCATTGCAAAAATAAATTTGGAAGTAGAAATTATGAAAATACAACCCGAAATTCTCTTCCTACCACTTAGTATTTCTCTCTTTATTCGTTGTTTTTTCTAATTGTCGGGGCAGTTTCACTAACTAGAATTGTCCTTGTACATTGTACTCTAACATATTTCCATACCTATGAGTTTTTTTTTAAGGCATCTATTATAATAGATCAAACACATATATTAACTAAAATGCACCTCTAGACATGCTTTTCAATAATGTTTTCAAGAGGGGACACATATTTCAGTTACTGTATAAAAATAATATAATTAAGAGTTTCAAATATTGTTGCCCTCATTTATGATATTTTCTAAAAATTGATGTGAATGCCGTGAGAGGTAATACTTCCCATTCACATTCTAACCATTAAGATGTTTCTTTTATATTTCAGTTGAGGAGTGCTTTTAATTTATAACAAGTATCATCAATAAAGAAAAAATCACCATCCTAGGTAACATCAAAGTCTAGCCAAATGCTCGGCAATAAGCAACGACTAAAGAAATAAAGGAGTAGTAAATATGCAATGCATACTCTTTTTACGTTTACAGTCTTGCTGCTATTAGGCATAGAGAAATTTAAGTTAATCAAGACAAGAATCTAACAATTCAAATCATTCATATCACCAGGCTTAAAAACGAAAAATATAATCATTGCGATGCGGCATGCGGGCAAATTTACTGATAATTTCAATGTTAGGATGAATTACAAAAAACTTGGCTAAGCATGCTAATGTGATCGGTAATAGTTTCACGCAAAATACTGTATATAGCCAAAGAGTTAACAACTCAAATTGGAACATATTACCTAGTTATTGCAATTGGCAGCACCGCGGACGTTTCAACTGGCGAGAAAATCAAATTCAATTTGATAGTAAAGATAGAGACTAATTCGTGCTGATAACGTGTATAAACTAAATATTATAATTATAAACTAAAGCACCAAAAGAGAAAAGACAATAATAGATAAGAGATGTAGAGAGGAGGGAACTATTCTTCTTATTTCAAGTATATCATCCATGAGAAAAAGTGCTCTATTTATAGTTACAAAGGTTCATCCTCAAAAACAAAGAATAAAGTTACATATTAAATAGATACATATGAATACAAGTGGTTCATGTATTTGATGTAAGAATTAAATGGACAACCACTTTAGTTCATTGTATTTATAACAAAAATGACATTTTAGGTTTTTTTAAAAGAACTATTAGTTATTTTCTGAAAACCATTTGACATTTTCTAGGCACAATTACGACATTTATACTCGTTGGAGTTCAGCAATCAATGAGTATATCATAGTTTATTCTGACATTTTCTATCATCTGATTTAGTGACGATCGTTAGATATTTCTGCTACATGTCATTCTCTTTTTTGCTAATTTAATTTCTTACTTTTATGATCTTTATGGGCGAATGTTGACATCGGTATACAATAGAAGTACGTAATTAACAAAGTTCATGGACTGTATATGAATATTTACAAATGCAATACACAATTTATGGTGGAATTAATTGAAGTACGTAATTAACAAACTTCTCGATATGACTACTTTTAACTTTTAGGTGTAATTTGTAATTTTTAATTGAATTAGTCAAATCTTTTCCAATCCTCCGGAGACAGCTTCTTCACCCCGTTCGGGATAGGGGTAAGGTATGCGTACACTCTAGTCACCCCGACCTCACTAGTGAGATTTTACTGGGTATGTTATTATTGTTGTTGTTGTCAAATCTTATCCACACTTATATCGTCGAGACACTATGGAGAAAAGATTTCAAATGCATCAATAAGAAATTGAAGAAATTAAGGAAAAAACATCTATAGAGAAACCTTGAGAGAGAGAGAGAGATTGTAAAATTCAAACGAAGAAAAACAGGCTGCAAATAGTAAGCTAACGAATCGACTACTAATGGCCGTACTCGTACAAATTGAATGAAAGGGACAGATAGAAAACGATAAAACAACAATATTTGGTAGTTCTATATACAAGAAACGTTAGTCATGAAATTTTGATATTGTTAGATTAAACTGATTTACAATGACATATTAACATGTAATCCTTTGTAGAAAATTTGATATAGCAACTTAAACAAATTAAAAAAAAATCGATTAACTTATATTTGATAGAACAAAATTTCTTTACACCATCTGTGATTATATACATATATATATATATATATATATATATATATATATTATATAAAATCATGATGGAGGAATCATTACGTTATTATAAAGTTATTGGCGTATGCTACAACAATAAAAATTGTTTCGTTTAGTTTCTTGCTTTTCTCCTCGGGATACTTGACTTTTTATAAGGCCTTTACCCAGCTTGTGCTTAAACAAAATTACCTTTTGATTTCTGTCTCTTTTTCTTCCTTTTCTTTCATTTTTCCCGATTATTTCTTTGGGTTATATTAGGTAGTGTGTCAACATAGAAGACGTTTTATTTAAATCCTGTACTAGCTGTTCCACCTGATAAGTCCTTGTAGGATATAGTTTGACCTATCAACTCTAATATTTATGATATTAAACATATTCATATATACAAATTGAGTGCTTAATTCGTCACCTTTTCATTTTCATGGTCAAAATTTAATATTGCATCACCCCTATCATGTTAGACTAAGCAGATAAATAACTTGTCTCGTTCGTTACAGTCAGTAAATCTTATGTATATATCCTTGGTGTGCTAATGATCTATATAATATAGTTTATTTTGGAAATACAAGAGTGGGTGAATTGTGGTCTATTAAAACTTACACTCTGTTTGGATCACTGTTATCCGTCGTTTTATAATGTATCGTATTGTACTGTATTGCATTGTATCGTATCGTTTAATGAATACAATGTTTGGATAGATTATATTGTTTGTTGTTGTTAAATAGCATTTTGATGTTTGGTTTGACTGTATTGTATTGTATTGTAACTGATAAGTTTATTAAAATACCCTCAATTATTTTAAATATTTAATTTATCAAGAATTACACATAAAATTTATATAAGAAAATCCCTTTCTACTAATTTATCACTAATTATGTCTCTTATATAAATATTATAAATTAAGCAATTAAATTCATACAAATTCCATCGAAATTAGTTGAACAAGTTAATCATATTAAAAATAATAATAATAAGTACATTACATTCATAATTAGATCATAATAATAATAAAAAAAATATTAAGTAGACTCCAATAAGACAAAAGTAAAACAAAACCTTTACCTGAGGAGTATGGAGAAGCGACAGAAGAACAAAACGAGATTTTTCACGTATGTAGGTTATTATATAACTTATATTTGGAATGATGTCTTTGAAAATTTATATAGATTATTAGACTTCACGTAGTATTCTATTATAGAATTATATGAGAAAGAGACTTTGCTATTATTTAAAAAAAGAAAAAGATAAAGGGTAATATATAATTATAAAGTAGTAAGTAAGGGCATAATTAGAAAGAAAAATAGGAAACAATCCCACCACACCAAATCGGTTATTTCAAGAAATGAGACTTTTCATTATTCCAGAACAATGTATTTATCAATACTATACAATCAATTTTAACTAAACAATCAAAACAAACATTATTATGGAAAAACAAACATTGTTTGGAGGGAAGGATGTCGAAGGTCTATTGGAAACAGCCTCTCTACCCTAGGGTAGGGGTAAGGTCTGCGTACACACTACCTTCCCCAGACCCCACTTGTGAGATTATACTGGGTTGTTGTTATTGTTGCTGTTGTAATTAAACAAACATTGTTATAGGAAAACAATACAATACGATACAATGAGTAACAACCATCCAAACAAGTTGTTAGTTGACTAAGAGTGAGTTTAGTCGATTAGGTTTCGTACACCAATAGATAGAATAGAGATGGACCAAGCTAATAGAAAGCAGAACAAAACACAACAATTTTTATACTAGTTTGATACCGATGTGGTACTTATGTTCAGTTTCTCTTGGGTCACAAGCTTAGATCTTGAAAAATAATTAGTGATGGTTTTAACTCGTTCACCACCAACGATGTTTAAAACTATAGATTCTCAATGTTGACACAACTCTCTTTTGTGTTCTAACTCCTCCTATCTTTTATGACACTTGTAAACTGAAGAATACAATGCTTGTGTTAAGAACTAGAGAGACTTAGAAGACAATGTTTGTAGTTCCGTAAAACTTCTTCTTGAACTGAGCAGTTTTCTTATACGAGAGTTTGAGAGCCGTTGCAAATTGATTTGATTGAGGCACAAAATCCTCTAACAGATTTGACCCAAGGGGTGCCTCTCGAATTCTGCACTTGAGATGGGCTGAATTCGTTCATGGCTTTCCTTATCGTGTCTTCATTTTATGGAGTGATTTGAGGCTTTGATTTTGCCGGTCGATTTTCAATATCGTCTGATAGGAGATGCCTGATATTCTCGATCTTCACTTGATATATTTTCTTGTTGGACAGTCTTGATATTCCTTGATTAGACTGAGATGGCAAGACTGATTTGGTTTCTTATATGACGGTTTCTTGTCCTTTGAACTAGCACCGTCTCCTTTAGTTAAGTATCATCAACTTCTTGTCCTTCCTTTATCTCTTTTTGTTGGTGCCTTGATTTCTGTCATCAAAATAAATAGGATTTAGTTTTGCACAATTGTCATCATTGAAACTTAAATTTTACATGTTTAACTTCTTTCAAAAGAAAATTACTTAATTTAAAAACCCTATAAATCCTTTTTATTGCGGAATTTAAAATTCAACTACTTAGAATAGCTTAATTTTGGAAACCAACTTGTCACTTCAGTATCCAAAAAGGTTTAGGTCTTTAGGATATTATATTGAAGGTGATGTGCATTCCGAGATTTTTCTATCTCTATATTATCTTATTTATTATCTTACTTATGCCATCACTTTCAATCGGTTATACAATAGAAAGCAACACCAAAATAATTTACCGCTATTCGATTTTGGTTCTTCCATTAAATTAAGAATGACATGAAAATATCACTTAGCTATCAGGCAGGGACTTAAGAATATTGCTGTCCAAAACAATCTCCCTCCTTTAGAAATCGCCTCGGACTCTGTTGACGCAATTAGAATGATTTAACATACCACCCTATTTATAATGCTTTGATTATTTATGAGTGCAGGTTAATGATGAAGAGGTTGGGAATTTAGTGATCAGCCATAGCTACCGAGTCCAAAATCAAGTAGCTTACCTACTAGTAAAGGAAGGTGTGAAGAAGCTGTTGCGGAATATCGTGGGTTAACTAGCACACAATTACACACAAAGCAAATAGAGAAGAAAAATCAACACAAAGATTTAACATGGTTCGGCTAAGCCTAATCCTCGGGGCAAAAGCAGAGAGAGTTTTCCACTATGAATGAGAGGAAAATCACAGTACAATCTATAGAATCCCCAACTACAACCCCTCTATATATATATATATATATATATATATATATATCCCAAAAGCTCTCAAACATATAAGAGAAAGGTTTCCCAATCTGATGAGGACAATAACTTTTCCTTTCCCAAATCTATTAGGACAACGAGTTTTCCTAAACCTATACGGATTATGGGTTTCCTAAAAATACAAGGAAATAATTCAAGCCACAAAATAACAAATCTTCTGTGATGACCCAAAAGGTCATCTTACATAATTTAAGCCTTATCTGTGTTCCGAGGCTCCGAGAGCCTCCGTTAGTCTCACCTCGTTATGCGTGCGCAGCCCGGGCGTGTAGCCGGGAAGCTATTATGTGAAAAGTTGATGAAAAATGAGTTTTGATAATTAATGAATGAATATAGTTGACTTTGGTCAACATTTCTGGTAAACGGACCCGGACCCGTGATTCGACGGTCCCGGAGGGTCCGTAGGAAAATATGGGACTTGGGCATATGCTCGGAATCGAATTCCGAGGTCCCAAGCCCGAGAAATGAATTTTTAAAAGAAATTGTTTTCTGAAAATAATAAAGGAATAAGAAAGTGAATAATTATGTGAAAACAGTGTTACCGGGCCCGTATTATGGTTGCGGAGCCCGGAACAAGTTTATTATATATTAATTGTCTTATTTGTAAAATTTGGTGTAAAACGGGCGTGAATTGAGTGGTTTCGGATCAAAATGAGATTTTGAAGTTTTAAAGAATTTGAAATGTGGCTTGGAAAGCGATGTGATGTTCCCGAGGTCCGAGAGAAATTCCGAGACCGGAAATAATTCCGTGGTGTCAATTGTAACTTATCTGCAAAGTTTGATGCCATTACGAGCAGTATAGGCCGGTTCGGCGTATTTGAAATGAATTCTTGAATTTTAAGTTCCTAAGTGTTGATTAAAT
>ML244300.1:0-44501 GCA_005239495.1 Nicotiana undulata
CCGGGCATGAAATCGAGAATCGATAACATCAAAACGATCCCTACGACGTAAGTGTCATTATACTACCACTCTTTTTTCTTTGTAGTTAGAGTTTTGGAAGGTTCTTCATAGTTAATAAACGTCTAATATCTGTATTTAAGTGTTTAAATATCAAGGAAGGTTGATAAATGTGTTTCCTAATAGTTAGAACTCACGGGACGGTGATCAAAAGTCGTGAGTTCGAGTTATTTGACTTGTAGTGTGCTGTTTGTGGGCTGTTTCGTGTTGGCCTCTTGTGCTGATGTTTTATGGAGTTTTGGAGGATAAAAGGTGTGGGGAAAAAACACATAACGACGGAATGGTGGGCTGTTGTTCGTCATTATTTTTTTTAAGGTTGTTTGACACTACTTTTGTTGTCGTATCATGTATGAAGAGATTGCGGTGTGTTGGGATGTTTTGTAGTATTTTATGGTGTATATAAGGCTGGAAAATAAGTTTGGCGTTCGTTGTGCGATAGTTGTACCTTTCGTAAGTTAATGATAGTATTGTTATTATTGTTGTAGATTAAGGTGCGAAGAGGCAAGTTCAACTTGGTGAGTGGAAAGATTGTGATAAGGTATGTTAAGACACTTCCTTCATTCTTTTGGCATGATCTAAAGTGAAACAAACGTAAAGGATACGCTATTTCATAATTAATATACTCCTAGAAACTAAGGTTGTCCATGCTGTTCTTCCCTTACAAAGTTATTCTAAGAGAGTATGTATGATCCTTGAGTCCTAGTGAAGTTCATATTGATGGTATGATGTCTATAATGTTAATCGAAAGTGCAACTACCTTACGTCACTCTAAAAGGTTTAGAGCGTTATTCCATGAGTCGAGCATGCATTATATATTGTATTTTATTTTACTCTACCGAGCCGCGCTATGATAAGTTGGTATTTTACCAACTTATCTCCTCTTAAAACTTAGTCTTTTGTAGAATTATATTGAAAAATTAAGGCATTTATTGATGTTTATTGGTATATTTCAGGTATCATGTGAAGAAATTATGTGAAACATGTCAAAAAAGGAGCTAAAATGTAAAATGGAACTCTGCCCAGTGATTTACCCTTCGTGAACGCGGAGGCCCAAGGAAAACGCGAAGCTTCAGGTAGTTATACCTTAGCGGACGCGTGGAAGACACCGCGAATGCGTAGCATAAGCATGTCTACTGAAAAGCCAAACCTTCGCAAATGCGTGGAACACACCGCGAACGCAAAGGTTCAAGAACCAAAACATCGCGGACGCGTGAAGGACACTGCGAACGCGGATCTTGAGGATTACTGTCGCGAACGTAAAGAGGATTTGCTGTGCAGAACTGGGCAGAAATGTAATTTCATATTTTTAATCCCCAAACCATTTAATACACGACCTAGCCTATTGGAAGGGGATCTTTGGCATTGTTTTAACATATTTTGAGTCTTGAAGACAAGAGAGAACAAGTTTTGAAGCTAGGGTTTGCACACACGCTTGGATTTTGAAGATTTCAAGCTTGTGGTTAAGGATTTCTTACCCATTTATGTTTATTTCTTCATTTCCTTGCTTTGTATTGAATATTTAAGTGTGTAGTATTTATTTCCAACACTTGAATCTTGTTTATGGAAATATTCATATTTAAAGTGTGAATTAAATATGTCACGACCCAAAATCTATTTAGGTCGTGATGGTGTCGGACACCACGGTCAGGCAAGCCAATCCGTAATTAGTGAATTATATTCATGTTCTTAACATTTTTAAATTGTTACCTTTCATTGCATTTCATAATCAAATGAATAAATCTTCTTAAATTAAATACGACAGCAAATCAATTCAGATTAATCAATTAAATCCCAACACATCCCCAGAACCCGGTGACACAAGTACATGAGCAACTTCTAAGAATTTATACAATTATACAACACTTGCCCGAGGTACAAATTGGACAAAGACTGTAAAATAAAGTGCAAATACATAGAAGGGAGACTCTGTCAGCTGCGGAACGCCTCCGGATGATGCAGCCCGTCTAAGTCTCCAAGTCAACCACTGTGCTATGAAGGTACCTGTGCAACAAAATGCACAGCAAGTGTAGCATGAGTACGAAAACAACGTGTACTCAGTAAGTATCCCGCCTAACCTCAGAGAGGTAGTGACGAGAGGTCAAACTAGGCACTTGCTATAAATCCACACAATATAATATATGAAGGATATCAACATGGTTATTAACGTCGAATAAATGAATAACAAATAGTGACAGGGGAGATCAATTGTTTCCATAATTTACAAATTTCTCGGGTTCCGTCGGTTCATTTAACAATTTACGTCCTTAAGACAATTTAATAATTCAGATCACGAATGGGATATAATATGTATATATCATGTATACATCACAGGAAATACACAGCATATATCATGCGCAATCAAGAATGCCGAGGGTCGAATGGCGCGGACCAACAATAATAAACAGTGCATTGCCGAGGGTCGAACGACTCGAACCATAGATGCATCTATTTTCCCCGCTCGCGAATCGATCATGCGACGCGGTAAACAAAATAATAATAAGGCTAGCCTGCTCGCGAATCATACCTGCGACTCAGGTTCTCATAGGTACACGTATTCACATAATAAATTCACATTTTTATCAAGAAAACAACTTCTCAAAAATATGATAAAATTCTCTTTAGGTGAACATAACATGAAGATAGTATTTAAATCATTCCTGGAAATTCATTTGCCAAGTTGATAAGGTTTTAAATATCACTGATTCAACCGGAACACAATTATGTAAGGAAGGATCCATTCTCTTCTCAATTGATTAAGGAAAATAAGTTCTGACCTTTTTAAGTATTCTATTACTAACTCGATCATATCACCAGGCTAATATCATGGATAAAATCATAAGTACAATAGGTAAGGCATGCAAGTGGGTCCTAGACTACCCGGACATGGCATAACAATAACTACGCACGGACTCCCGTCACCTCGTGTGTACGTAGCCCCCACAAATAGTAACACGTATTCAATTAGTTCACCTAGGGGGACAATTCCCCCTCACAAAGTTAAAAATGAGACTTACCTCGCTCCGAAACTTCATAACCGGCTTCCAAGCCCTCCCGACGGCTCAAATTTGATGCACAACGCCCCAAAACTTGTGATCCTTGACGAATTCCCTCCTTGAAGCTGCTCAAATTCGCCCATACCAAATGAAAATGGGAGGAGAAATGACATGATTCTCGCTTAAAAAAAACATTTTACTCAGGCCTCATTTCCGCACCAGCGGTCTCCTGCTCGCACCAGCGCTTCCGCAGGTGCGCCCAAAATTCTCGCACCTGCGGCCTCCTCATCTCCAGCCCAAAACTCGCACCTGCGGCAAAAGCCTCGCAGGTGCGGTCACACCAAATGACAGCAACTTGAGCTCTTCTTCAACTCTAAATTTGACCCGTTAACCACCCGGAATCCACCCGAGGCCCCCGGGACCCCGTCCAATTACACCAACCTGTCCCAAAACATGACACGGACTTGCTCGAGGCCTTAAATCACATCAAACAAATCGAAACGAAGAATCGCTCTCCAATCCAAATCTTTAAGAACTTAGAATTTCAACTTCTACATCTGATGCCGAAACCTATCAAATCACGTCCGATTGACCCCAAATTTTGCACGCAAGTCATATTCGACATTACGGACCTGCTCCAACTTTCGTAATCGCATTCCGACCTTGATATCAAAATTTCCATTTCCGGTCGGATTCTTCAAAAACCTTCAAATTTCTATCTTTAGCCAAATGACTTCAAAATGACCTCCGTACATCCAAATTCACTTCCCATCGCGCTCCCAACTCCAGAATCACCATACAAAGCTATTCCCAGACTCGGAATCCCAAACGGACATCTATATCACCAAAATGCGCTGCAAGCCAAACTTAGGAAATTTCTTCAAAAATGCTGACTTCCACAATATACGCTGAAACGCTCCCGGGTTATCAAAAACCCAGTCCGGACATACGCCCAAGTCCGAAATCATCATACGAACCTACTGGAACCTTCCGATCCTGATTCTGAGGTCGTTTACTCCAAGTTCCAGTCTTAATCAATTTCTTCAACTTAAAGCTTCCGAAATGAGAATTTTCCTTCTGATTTAACTCCGAACTTTCCGAATTTCAACTCCGATCATACGCACAAGTCATAATACCTGAAATGAAGTTGTTCATTACTTCCAATTGCTGAACGACGCGCTAAAGCTTGAAATGACCAATCGGGTCGTTACATTCTCCCCCACTTAAACAGACGTTTGTCCTCGAACGTGCCAAGAACTTCTCTTGAGATATCTGAAATCGTTGTTTAACACCCCGTGCACCTGCCCGTGCTTCCAAAACCCAGTTGAGCACACAAGCTTGATCAAATTTGAAGATATCCTTCTTTATCTGTACAATAAGCTCAGAACCAAATTTTAACACTTGAAATTCTCTGCCAGGCCTGTTTCTAATATATGAACACTGTATTAACTACCATACGAGGCACCAGAACACAATTGCGTACCTTGGCTGAATCGGCACCATACACTGCATAGTCCATCATCTGACCACAATGACGCTCCCCGAACCTTAATAGCTAGAATTCTACGAATTTGATGCTCTCAATGCACCTTATAAGATATATACATACATCCTGCTATAATACTGACGATACCATCACACGGAGGAGATGTGCAAAAATTCTAACCAACTGCGGAGTTAACCGAACATTGAACCACTCCTTTTTGACAAAAATCATTACCTCATCACTAACCAAATACTGGCAACTGCCCCGTAACATACCTCACAAAATCTTATAGCACTGATCCCATATTTATGAATCTCATCTCACCCAGCATGAATTGCTCAGACAACCAATCATCCCAGACGTGACCAACAGTCTCACACGACGCCACAACGCGCCAATAGGCCACAATTCGAATATGATACATAAGGAAATGACTCAGGAAGGGACCACTCCACTCACGCAACTAATATGAATTTTCCTCATAATACAGGAAGTATAACAGAAGAGAAATAAATATAGGGGACCGTACTCATAATCACACTGTTGCGGCGTGCAACCCGATCCGAATAACATACCCGTGGCTACGTGCCACCCGGTCCCATCATAAAATTCACATATGGAGATATATACGGAGCTGAATTTTCTCACTATTATAAATTACTGATTGCCGGTCACAAGCACGCTAAGTGCATAATACCATTCTGGGGAGACTGATAGAGCCAAATGCTACAAAACTCGAGCACCACTAAGGTGCGATATATAATCTGAATCTCAAGAGCCATCCTGCTCACATAACCTCATCACTATGCGGAATCTCAACACATAAGAAATTATCAAGCCGTTTCACGACTCACACGGAACAATCATAATATACAGGAATTGACGAAGGCGGAACAACATCTGATATTCCACACCCCTCCTCGAGGAGCGCTATACTGAAAATAACACATCTAACTCACATGAAGCCCATGATCTTGTTTTAATCCATTCACACACTTCTGGTCAATTCTGCTTGCACTGAACTAGGCTAATAGCTTTACCTGGGTCCATAATACCTCGATTCCTCTCATAATACATAAGAACAGCCATCATAGCCGGGACAAACACCCCAATATCCACAACCAACTGAACTGAACGCCTTCCAAGCATAAATTCTCAATTTAAGCAATATTACACTCCTTTATACTCAGTCTAATACTTTCAATCCCTCAGGTGACTACAAGTCACACCAATGCAATCTTCCCGATGTCAAGCTCCCACGACTTTCCACTCAAGGTAACAAGTCTGCAAATCCCTACTCCTGACCACACAAATGTTGCAAAACACATCAAGAGCCCATGACCAGAACACAAGCCTCTTTCACTGAACATCGATCTCAGGTGACACTGAAGATAACACCAGTTTATTCTAAACATTTAAATCCTTTTCTCTTTATCTTCTGAGCTCATGACATCCTTGTTAACACCGAACCGCAATCTCGATTCTTACTTCCAGTTACATACTGCTCACCGCGCATATCATGCCAATATGGAATGGCATAGGAATTTCATCTTAACTCCTGAACCACTTATAGGGTGAATACTTCATCAAATAGAAAACCATTTACTTACCTAAATTTAGGAGAACCGTAACCACACACGAGTGAATCTCACAACCACCATACATGAAAATCCTTAAGTAGTGGTCTGGACTACCATAAACCTTCCGTGATCCGCCTAAACCTAATAGGCCATAGCACTTGAATGCTCCCAAATGGAATCTATTACGACGGCCAACAAGCCCCACACACATCTGCACATACCACACACATACTCAATTACACTAAAGGAACTGATCACTGTCGAACATGCGCCATGTTAACCATGGCTAACTAATCTATATTCTTTTAATCATCTTTAATTGCCTCAGAGATAGTAGTAACTTCCTTCAACTCATAGCAAACTCAATCCCCTTTCTCAGAATTACGCTACAAAAGCTCGATTCTTAATCATACTGCTGCTTGCAACCCTTAAACACCGCATTCTCTAACCTTCGAGTTTACTAGGACCACTGCTGAGAGTCACCCACTTTGACTGGACCCGAATACAATCAACTCCAAGGCTCTCCTAGCACATGAACATCCTCTCAATGAAGTACGTGACTGAGTCACTGCCCATACAACTTGCCTATGCCTTAAGCATAAATCCTGAACCTTCCGAAGCCCAACCCTGGTCCAATAGGACCTACTTGTGCACATATTCATCAAATCCCATGCATAATCACCATTCTACTCCTTTCCCCTTGGCTGAAACAACATGCCAATACGCCGACAATCCGCAAGCCCACGAGAACACGATCCTACAACCCAACTGCAGGTGGTGGGACTCCCCTACTTAGCCCGAAGCTACTCCTTGCATCCCTCTAGACCCTGCTGAAACCCTTTCTCCTTTGCTAACGTGATCTTACTCAACCAACCCGTACGATCCTTCCAAATCCTCGTGTTAGCATTCCCTAAATACCCAAATCCTCTGGCACCATTCACACATTCTGCCTCCTATTAAATAGCCACTATGATTCCTTGCAGAAACTTGCCAACCACACAACCGCTAACCTATTCCCAGGAGATAACCCACCCGTGGAAATCACCAACTGGCACCGTCCAACAACGCTGCGTTGCACACCCTCTACAACATCAATACCCCATCCTAAGCCTGCTCTCATTCACCAATCTTGTGTGTCCGTCCGCTCCTCATGGACATCTACTAAATGCACTACAACATCCTCCAATCCACTACCATATTGCATCCTTCCCATCCCTAACAACTCCTCCCTGTTGTATCCAACCTTCCGCCGAAATAACCCACATTTTAACTTAAGCTCGTGGACTCAATCACCATCCACTAAAACTCTCAAATCATTCCAGACTTTCCCTCAAGATAGGCAATCGTCTTACCAGTGAACTCATATGCTACGCTGCCACTCCCCCACTTTAGTTAAACTTATTTCCTTCAGCACTACCTGACTTCCTTCTCTTATTCCCGGCCCCTTTTATAATTTAAGCCGCCGCCTGACACTTCTCACATGACTTCCTTCATCGCATGCTTCTCAATTGCGGCCTCAATTCTATATCATTCTCTACAACACCTAAACCAGCAGATTACCATAACTTCGACTCCCCGAAGATCATCTTTCTCGAGATGCCTTCATTAGAAATGACTATTCAATTGTGAACCACCACACACCACGATCTATGACAACCACTTCTTCAATACTACTTCAAAACACTCTGACCCGATGCAACCGAAGAACTATAACACCGGCAAACTTAACACATTCTATTTGAGCAAGCAGCGATACCACATCACAGGTGAATACTCAACCTCACTTGAACACACCAAGTCTTACTACTTTATCAATCAAAATCCTGACCATTTATAATCCAAATGCCTTTCCTCTGCCGGAACTAAAATACCGAAATCTGAAAATTACGCCTTGAGAAGACCTCCATTCCAACCATTCATCACCCCAACATATGGGCAAGCATTCCATCATAGCTCCCACATCGCGTGATAACCAATCGTAAGCATCACCACAACCTGAGCATAACCTCAAGGCTCTTAGAAACACAGCTATTGAGATGAAACAACATATTATTCTATTGCAGGGCAACAACAATAGCCCAAACAACTATGCAAGGAAGACTTCACGCACCATATCTGTAGCACCATTACAACTCCTCAAATTCCTGATTCATAACAAGCGCTTCGCGACGCGTAAGATTGAGTAGGAAGAAACATAGGCATAAGCCTTAAGGGAATCAAATCGCACGACGAGGAATCAAGAAGGGAAATACTCCTAAAATCCCTGTAGCCTCTCGAAGATAAGTACAGACGTCTATGTACCGATCCGCAAGACTCTACTAGACTTGCTCATGACTCGTGAAACCAAGGGGAACCTAGAGCTCTGATACCATATTGTCATGACCCAAAATCCATTTAGGTTGTGATGGCGCCGGACACCACTGTCAGGCAAGCCAATCCTTAATTAGTGAATTATATTCCTGTTCTTAACATTTTTAAATTGTTACCTTTAATTGCATTTCATAATCAAATGAATAAATCTTCGTAAATTAAATACAACAGCAAATCAATTCAGTTTAATCAATTAAATCCCAACACATCCCCAGAACCCGGTGACACAAGTACATGAGCAACTTCTAAGAATTTATACAATTATACAACGTTTGTCCGAGGTACAAATTGGACAAAGACTGTAAAATAAAGTGCAAATACATAGAAGGGAGACTCTGTCAGCTGCGGAACGCCTCTGGATGATGCAGCTCGTCTAAGTCTCCAAGTCAACCACTGTGCTATGAAGGTACCTGTGCAACAAAATGCACAACAAGTGTAGCATGAGTACGAAAACAACGTGTGCTCAGTAAGTATCCCGCCTAACCTCAGAGAGGTAGTGACGAGAGGTCAAACTAGACACTTGCTATAAATCCACACAATATAATATATGAAGGATATCAACATGGTTATTAACGTCAAATAAATGAATAACAAATAGTGACAGGGGAGATCAATTGTTTCCATAATTTAAAAATTTCTCGGGTTCCGTTGTTTCATTTAACAATTTACGTCCTTAATATAATTTAACAATTCAGATCACGAGTAGGATATAATATGTATATATCATGTATACATCACAGGAAATACGCAGCATATATCATGCGCAATCAAGAATGCCGAGGGTCGAACGGCGCGGACCAACAATAATAAACATAATAGATGCATCTATTTTCCCCGCTCGCGAATCGATCATGCGACGCGGTAAACATAATAATAATAAGTCTAGCCAGCTCGCGAATCATACCTGCGACTCAGGTTCTCATAGGTACATGTATTCACATAATAAATCCACATTTTTATCAAGAAAACAACTTCTCAAAAATATGATAAAATTCTCTTTAGGTGAACATAACATGAAGATAGTATTTAAATCATTCCTGGAAATTCATTTGCCAAGTTGATAAGGTTTTAAATATCACTGATTCATCCGGAACACAACTATTCAAGGAAGGATCCATTATCTTCTCAATTGATTAAGGAAAATAAGTTCTGACCTTTTTAAGTATTCTATTACTAACTCGATCATATCACCAGGCTAATATCATCGATAAAATCATAAGTACAACAGGTAAGGCATGCGAGTGGGTCCTAGACTACCAGGACAAGGCATAACAGTAGCTACGCACAGACTCCCATCACCTCGTGCGTACGTAGCCCCCACAAATAGTAACACATATTCAATTAGTTCACCTAGGGGGACAATTCCCCCTCACAAAGTTAGAAAGGAGACTTACCTCGCTCCGAAACTTCACAACCTACTTCCAAGCCCTCCCAACGGCTCAAATTTGATGCACAATGCCCAAAAACTTGTGATCCTTGACGAAATTCCCTCCTTGAAGCTGCTCAAAATCGCCCATACCAAATGAAAATGGGAGGAGAAATGACATGATTCTCGCTTAAAAAAACTTTATGCTCAGGCCTCATTTCCGCACCTACGGTCTCCTGCTCGCACATGCGCTTGCGCAGGTGCGCCCAAACTCTCGCACCTGCGGCCTCCTCAGCTCCAGCCCAAAACTCGCACTTGCGGCCAAAGCCTCGCAGGTGCGGTCACACCAAATGACAGCTGCTTCAGCTCTTCTTCAACTCAAAATTTGACCCGTTAACCACCTGGAATCCACCCTAGGCCCCCGGGACCCCGCCCGATTACACCAACATGTCCCAAAACATGACACGGACTTGCTCGAGGCCTCAAATCACATCAAACAACATCAAAACGACGAATCGCTCTCCAATCCAAATCTTTAAGAACTTAGAATTTAACTTCTACATCCGATGCTGAAACCTATCAAATCACGTCCGATTGACCCCAAATTTTGCACGCAAGTCATATTCGACATTACGGACCTGCTCCAACTTTTGGAATCGCATTCCGACCCTGATATAAAAGTTCCATTTCTAATCAGATTCTTCAAAAACCTTCAAATTTCTATCTTTAGCCAAATGACTTCAAAATGACATCCGGACATCCGAATTCACTTCCCATCGTGCTCCCAACTCCAGGATCACCATACAAAGCTATTCCCAGACTCGAAATCCCAAACGGACATCTATATCACTGAAATGCGCTTCAAGCCAAACTTAGGAAATTCCTTCAAAAATGCTAACTTCCACAATATACGCTGAAACGTTCCCAGGTTATCCAAGACCCGGTCCGGACATACGCCCAAGTCTGAAATCATCATACAAACCTGCTGGAACCTTCTGATCTTGATTCCGAGGTCGTTTACTCCAACTCCCAGTCTTAATCAATTTCTTCAACTTAAAGCTTCCGAAATGAGAATTTTCCTTCCGATTTAACTCCGGACTTTCCGAATTTCAACTCCGACCATACGCACAAGTCATAATACCTTAAATGAAGTTGTTCATTACTTCCAACCACTGAACGACGCACTAAAGCTCAAAATGACCGGTCGGGTCGTTACAAAATACCTTGTTGTGCTTATGTATTGAATGATTTTCATTTATTTATGAAGTGAGTTAGTGTTTCCTTAATTATTCTTGTTCTTTAATGTTTCCAAAGGGATTAGCTAACCCTAGTACTCTCCCATTAACTCCGATTTAATTTTGGAAAAGATAATTTGAGGTTGGGAAAGATTAATTAACAAGAACTTGAGGTTTTAACCCTCATTTTATAGATTCTACCTTGGAATTGGATTTAACTACGTGTAGCCATATTCGGGTGTGCTTAATATCTTAATTGGGTTAGGAATAATTCAATTATTAAGTCTTGTTAGTCTTCGAAAGAAGCTAATTAAGAATTATTATCCGTGGCTAATTAACATAAACTCGCTCATATTTGTAAAATCGTGAAATACATTGTATCGTTACTTGAGTGTAATTGCCGATGATTTCATACTTGTAGTCATTGATCATTTTACTTGCTTTCTAGGTTAGTTTACATTTTTGCATTTAGTTATAATATTTCTTCAACTAAAAATCTAAGTGTTTGGCATTGCGCGATAAGTGATAATTCTCTTACATTTCTAATCACCTACATATTGTTCTCTGTGGGATTTGACCCCAACCTAGTTGGGTTACTATATTTGACATCGATCGCTTACACTATTTTAAGGTGTAATATGAGTGTATCAAATTTTGGCGCCGTTGTCGGGGAACAATTTGGCGTATTTTAGGTTGTTTGAGAAATAAGCATAAGTGCTTTGGTCCAAACGTGTGAATATTTGTGTAATTATTTTTATTACCTTGGTCTATTTTTCTTGTTTGTTACTTGTTTAGTTTATTAATTATTGCTAAAAAATGGCATCATATAATGAAGATTGGCCGGACGGTAGTTGTTCATACTTTGATGACCCCTGTCCTTATTGTGGAGGACCACACTCGTGGAAAAATTATTTAAATTCTCCCGGGGATGGATTGTGCGCACAATATCAAACCCATGAGTATAGTATTTGTGATAAGTGTGGTTGCCAAAATGGTCATCTGTATGATTGTGTTTATTTGTCCGTCCCTTCCCCAAGCCCCTGCTATGATGATTCTACTTTTTGTGATGAAAATATTAGGGATGAGGAAGTGGAATAAATTGAGCATGGCCGAAGTGGAGAGTTCAAGCTCATGTTGGAGTGCTTACTTGAATAAGGAAACAAAGAACAAAATGCCTTGGAGGAGCTTTTGGAGAATAGCCTCCAAAATGAATTGGCACTTGAAAGGTTGAACTCACAAATGGATGAAATGATTGAAGCCTTAAGGGTTCAAAAAGCCTCAGAAGTGAGTGATAGCCAAGAACCTTCCTTGGAGGTTGAAGTTGAAAATCCTTCCTTGCCACTTGATCAAAACCAAGAAGAACTCTCAAATGCTCAAAATGAGAGGATGATGCTCAAGATGGAGACCATTCTTGAAAATGAGGAAAAACACAACTTTGCACTCGAGGACTTGAAATATAAAGTGACTCAAAATGATGAGCACATCCGCACTTTGGAGGATCAAATGAAAGCATTGACGGAGGCTCATTATGACTCTCAATTTGGAAGTGTGGAAGGAAACGAAGAAGAGTCCAATTATGAGGAAGAGAGTGAGCTTTACCTTGATAAATCAAGACTTGAACATCCGCCAACCGACTCCATGAGTGTTAGTGATGCCAAGAAATATATGGAACTAGAGTCAATCGGGATGATTGAAAATATTGTTGAAATTGACTATAGTCCGGGTGAAAAAGAAGATGTCAAAGTTTAAGAAAAATTGCAAGTTGGAGGTTTGAAGTCACATTCCAAGCATTTTTCAACATTGGAATTGTGTGGTGATATAGAAGTTGAACTACACGAATCAATGAAGGGTTGCGAGGAGGAAAAACTCATACCATATATTTTACAATTTGAGGAAACAAGAAAGCAAAATGACATACCTCACATGAGAGCCAAGAAGTGCAAAATGAAGAAATTAATGCTTGGCTCGATCATCGACTTACCACCCCCCATCGCTCGTGGTCACAATTTTGATTCCAAGCTAGGTGACCGGTTCATATCATCCAAGTGGCGTGAAAAGTTCTAAAATTGACTTGCGTCGTGCCATGACGTTAAATGCGGCGCTTGGTGGGAGGCAACCCATCGTTTTCAAAGTTTTTGGTCATTTTTTAAATCTTCTTTTTTAGAATAGTTTAGTATATTATTTTGAACTAATCTGCTAAGTTTCACATTTTTTGGAGTTGTTTTGAGCAGGTTACATAATCCGGAAATTCCAAACCAGTAGTTGTAACTGCTGGAAAAGTGCAGAAAACAAATGTCCTTCGTGTTCGCGACTATTGACTGCGTTCGCGACCCTTGACCAAAATTTTATACTATGCGTTCACGTGTATCCCACCGCGTTCGTGTCCTTGAGTCATGTCAACACTTCGCATACGCACCCTGCCCTCACGAACGCGTAGGGTAAGGTATTTTGGGCATAAAATGGATCCGAAGAAACATGAAATTGATCCCGAACATGTCCCTGAAGTGCAACACGAAGAACCATTTGAACATGACCGGTTTTTATCTGCAAAATGTGAGCGCAAATATGATGACCTTCTGTCAAAAACAATTATCAGGGAAAGAGGCATCAACCTGGACAAGGTTGAAGCTAAAATGCCGGGTTTTTCTCAAGGTTGATAGAGAGCGGGTGGATGTTTTTTGATCCGCAACCAGATGTGGCATACCACATAGTAGTGATGGAATTTTATGCTAACGCCTTGACGACCGACTTTCAAGGAACATTGGTTACTACTGTGCGGGGTGTGCAGGTCCATTTTAGACCGGAGCTGATCAATGACATTTATGGCCTCCCCAATGTTGACAATGAGGTCTACATAAGCAAGGCTAGAGCAGAGGGAACCCAGTGGTTGGTGGACAAATTACATGACGGGGTGACCCCGAATTGGCTGATAGTGCACAAAGGAGTTGACTCACATGAATTCACTGCTGAGGAAAAGACATGGCTATCCATTATCTGTTCCAGAGTCATACCTTCCACACATGACACTAATGTGACGCCAGAGAGGGCACTGATCATTGTTTCCATCATGGATGGGCTACCTGTGAACGTGGGGGAGCACATTATTCGTGAAATTGAGGAAGCCACCCTTGGGAGATCAAGGAGCGTATTATTCTCATCCTTGATCACTCGGCTGTGTTATGATGTTGGGGTGTTAAAACGCCTAAATGATGTTGAGAAATGTCCGGTAAAGCCGATGATCCACCCTTTGCTGGAGAGGGGACCCAGTGACAAACAGAAAAAGATGAGGATTGATGTTGCATCCTCTTCTTTTGGGCAGTTCAAGGAGACCACCAGTGATCCTGCCGGATCCTCTCCACCTGCCCCAGGGACATTTGACCCCATAGGACCAGTCCAGTCATACCCGTACACTATGCGTCACTTATCCAGCCAGATTTATGGAGTGGATGCACTGATTAAGGAACTTGTAGCTGGCCTTCCTACTGTTCCATTTGGGACTAGAACATCTACTGGCACGGCTGCTCCAAAATCCTTGGATTACGTGGTCAAAGAGCAGAAAGAAATTATGGGCAAGATGCAGTCCATGAACACCAGGCTGGAGAATATGAGTCGCAAAGAAGGGAAGATTGAGAAGAGGCAGAGGAAGTTCAGAGAGCATGAGAAGAAAAAGAGAAAATTCCAGAACAAGATGATGGACAAGTTGCGATCGTTCTGCAGTTCAAATGCCTCGGATGACGATGATGATGATGATGAGGAGCTCACATTTCCCACCTCCTCCAGCTCCCAGTGATGCAGTTTCAGGAAGCATCTCCTTCATTTTATCTTATTGTGATTAGTTGCATTTGGGACAATGCAGCACCTTTGGTTGCGGGTGGCTCTTATATGATAGATGTTGGTGGTGGATATTTGTGAAGCATGAAAATTGTGTTTTTTGTGAACTTATATGGATTAGTTGACATTGTTAGTCTATTAGTAATATTTTGTTAAATTAGAATTTTCTTGATTGGCTTTTATTTTGGTTTTTATTTATTTTGTTCATAGTAGTGTTAATGCAACTCCTTGGTTTTTCTTTCTACCGCGGTCTTTTCCAAGGAATTTATTTGTGTTGAACCGGGTGACTTTTCCCTATGATAGATGGCGTGACAACTTTCTTAAGAGATTAGTCTTGTTAAGTTTTTCTTTTTTATTAGAAAGAAAATATATATTTTTAGATAGTTTAGTAGCTAGTTGTGAATAAATTGGTTTTTGGGGTATAATCTTGTGTCCATAAGCCAACGTGTGACTTGTTTGGTACCAATATAATTTAAACTTTGGCATATGAACTTTTTATTTTAAAAAAGAAATATATATATATATATATATATATATATATATATATATATATATATATATAATAAAAAATAAATGATTATAGTAATGTTCCTTGTTGTGATTTTAAGATTCTAATTTTGGCTCTTTGATTCACTAAAATAGCTTCTTAGGCTACATGTGACTTACTTGAGATTCATTGGTTTCAATTGGATTTTGGATTTTTTATTCCACTTGAGTTTTCATGTGCCATGTATGGTGAAATTTAATTGTAAAGTTCTTTTGCATCATTTGTAGCCTAGAACTTGCCCGGAATGTACTTCAAGGCGAAATCCGAGACTAACTTGGTTTGAAAAAGGATATTAGGCCTTCCTTGGACCATTATTGTGCCTAAATTTCGTACCCATGATATTTTCCCTAGTAAACAATTTTGAGCCTTTTAGCTTTTTCTTTGGCAACCATGTTACAAGCTTCTTATTGATTTTCTTGTGGAACCATACCTCTCTAAGTAATTTAAAGTATGAATATAGGCTAAAATCCTAAGTTTGGGGGTGGAGGTTTGGAAAAGTTGTGATGTGGAGGTTTCTCAAAAAGTGAAAAGTGTATAAAAAATGATGATGAAATGAAAAAAAAATATATATATAAGGAAGTATGAATAAATGAAAGACTATGTGATACAAAAATAAAGAATAAAAGGTGGAAACATTCTTGAAGGAAGTGGACTTTGATTATTGAAAAACGTGTAGTGCTTAGGGAGGTTTTGAGTTACTCTTACCATATTGTGCCTACCTTAACCAAAAGCATAAACTACAACTCTTTAAGTCCTAATTGATTTTGAACCAAGTATGTCTACATTAGTGGAGAAATACATGAAGGGCAATCATAGGGTACTACTTATGTGCATTTGAATATCTTTGTGAGAGAGAGTTGATTCTTTCAATTTGACATCTCGTTTATGTTTTGAATTGCATTTATGAGGTTTGGATTCTCTCTTAAAGTGTGAGGTCACATAAAATTCGAGTTGTGAATTTAATCCCATTTTCAATTGGGAGGAATGAGCGAGGGAAGACAATTGTGATAGAGAGGCAAATTTTGAATCTTTAGTGTCATGACTTGGCTGCTACTTTGGTTAGTGTGGTGTTTGATAAATTGAATTGAAATAAAATGTGCGAAAATTTGGTGATTCACATGCCTTGGATTAATTGTTGGTACTAACCGAAGTCATTAGATTGAGCTTAAATTGACCCTTTTTGACTTGAAATGATACTTCGTATGCCATTGAGCTTAAGTGATGATTTATATAAATGTGTTCTTAGTTTTTGAATTGCTTGAGGACAAGCAATAGTTTAAGTTTGGGGGTTTGATAAGTTGGTATTTTACCAACTTATCTCCTCTTAAAACTTGGTCTTTTGTAGAATTATATTGATAAAGTAAGGCATTTATTGATGTTTATTGGTATATTTCAGGTGTCATGTGATTTAGAGGTGATTATGAAGAAATTGTGTGAAAACAAGTCAAAAAGGAGCTAAAATGGAAAATGAAACTCTGCCCAGTGATTTACCCTTCGCGAACGCGGAGTCCCAAGGCAAACGCGAAGCTTCAGGTAGTTATACCTTCGCGGACGCGTGGAAGACACCACGAACGCGTAGCATAAGCATGTCTGCTGAAAAGACAAACCTTTGNTGTGAACTTATATGGATTAGTTGACATTGTTAGTCTATTAGTAATATTTTGTTAAATTAGAATTTTCTTGATTGGCTTTTATTTTGGTTTTTATTTATTTTGTTCATAGTAGTGTTAATGCAACTCCTTGGTTTTTCTTTCTACCGCGGTCTTTTCCAAGGAATTTATTTGTGTTGAACCGGGTGACTTTTCCCTATGATAGATGGCGTGACAACTTTCTTAAGAGATTAGTCTTGTTAAGTTTTTCTTTTTTATTAGAAAGAAAATATATATTTTTAGATAGTTTAGTAGCTAGTTGTGAATAAATTGGTTTTTGGGGTATAATCTTGTGTCCATAAGCCAACGTGTGACTTGTTTGGTACCAATATAATTTAAACTTTGGCATATGAACTTTTTATTTTAAAAAAGAAATATATATATATATATATATATATATATATATATTTCTTTTTTAAAATAAAAAGTTCATATGCCAAAGTTTAAATTATATTGGTACCAAACAAGTCACACGTTGGCTTATGGACACAAGATTATACCCCAAAAACCAATTTATTCACAACTAGCTACTAAACTATCTAAAAATATATATTTTCTTTCTAATAAAAAAGAAAAACTTAACAAGACTAATCTCTTAAGAAAGTTGTCACGCCATCTATCATAGGGAAAAGTCACCCGGTTCAACACAAATAAATTCCTTGGAAAAGACCGCGGTAGAAAGAAAAACCAAGGAGTTGCATTAACACTACTATGAACAAAATAAATAAAAACCAAAATAAAAGCCAATCAAGAAAATTCTAATTTAACAAAATATTACTAATAGACTAACAATGTCAACTAATCCATATAAGTTCACAAAAAACACAATTTTCATGCTTCACAAATATCCACCACCAACATCTATCATATAAGAGCCACCCGCAACCAAAGGTGCTGCATTGTCCCAAATGCAACTAATCACAATAAGATAAAATGAAGGAGATGCTTCCTGAAACTGCATCACTGGGAGCTNTGTATAAAAAATGATGATGAAATGAAAAAAAAATATATATATAAGGAAGTATGAATAAATGAAAGACTATGTGATACAAAAATAAAGAATAAAAGGTGGAAACATTCTTGAAGGAAGTGGACTTTGATTATTGAAAAACGTGTAGTGCTTAGGGAGGTTTTGAGTTACTCTTACCATATTGTGCCTACCTTAACCAAAAGCATAAACTACAACTCTTTAAGTCCTAATTGATTTTGAACCAAGTATGTCTACATTAGTGGAGAAATACATGAAGGGCAATCATAGGGTACTACTTATGTGCATTTGAATATCTTTGTGAGAGAGAGTTGATTCTTTCAATTTGACATCTCGTTTATGTTTTGAATTGCATTTATGAGGTTTGGATTCTCTCTTAAAGTGTGAGGTCACATAAAATTCGAGTTGTGAATTTAATCCCATTTTCAATTGGGAGGAATGAGCGAGGGAAGACAATTGTGATAGAGAGGCAAATTTTGAATCTTTAGTGTCATGACTTGGCTGCTACTTTGGTTAGTGTGGTGTTTGATAAATTGAATTGAAATAAAATGTGCGAAAATTTGGTGATTCACATGCCTTGGATTAATTGTTGGTACTAACCGAAGTCATTAGATTGAGCTTAAATTGACCCTTTTTGACTTGAAATGATACTTCGTATGCCATTGAGCTTAAGTGATGATTTATATAAATGTGTTCTTAGTTTTTGAATTGCTTGAGGACAAGCAATAGTTTAAGTTTGGGGGTTTGATAAGTTGGTATTTTACCAACTTATCTCCTCTTAAAACTTGGTCTTTTGTAGAATTATATTGATAAAGTAAGGCATTTATTGATGTTTATTGGTATATTTCAGGTGTCATGTGATTTAGAGGTGATTATGAAGAAATTGTGTGAAAACAAGTCAAAAAGGAGCTAAAATGGAAAATGAAACTCTGCCCAGTGATTTACCCTTCGCGAACGCGGAGTCCCAAGGCAAACGCGAAGCTTCAGGTAGTTATACCTTCGCGGACGCGTGGAAGACACCACGAACGCGTAGCATAAGCATGTCTGCTGAAAAGACAAACCTTTGTGAACACGTGGAACACACCGCGAACGCAAAGTCTCAAGAACCAAAACTTCGCGAACGCGTGAAAGACACTGCGAAGTCAGAACTTGAGGATTACATACCTTTGCGAACACGAAGGTACTATCGCGAACGCATAGAGGATTAGTTGTGCAGAACTGGGCAGAAATGTAATTTCATATTTTTAATCCCAAAACCATTTAATACACAACCTAGCATATTGGAAGGGGATCTTTGGCATTGTTTAAACATATTTTGAGTCTTGACGACAAGAGAGAACAAGTTTTGAAGCTAGGGTTTGCACACACACTTGGGTTTTGAAGATTTCAAGCTTGTGGTTAAGGATTTCTTACCCATTTATATTTATTTCATTATTTCCTTGCTTCGTATTGAATATTTAAGTATGTAGTATTTATTTCCAACACTTGAATCTTGTTTATGGAAATATTCATATTTAAAATGTGGATTAAATACCTTGTTGTGCTTATTTATTGAATGATTTTCGTTTATTTATGAAGTGAGTTAGTGTTTCTTTAATTATTCTTGTTCTTTAATGTTTCAAATGTTGTTAGATAACCCTAGGACTCACCCATTAACTTTGAATTAATTTTGGGAAAGATAATTTGAGGTTGGGAAAGATTAAATAACATGAACTTGAGGTTTTAACCCTCATTTTATAGATTGAACGTCCCATTTGTCTGGGGACGCTGCGTTTCATGCCCGCAGGTCCCGATAGAAAGGTTGACAGTCCTCTTAGTAGGATATCAGCTCAGCAGAAGGTGTTGGTGCACTCCACTTGCTCCGGAGTTGCCTATTTGGTCAGTATGATTGGGACATGCATTGTCTGGTGTGGTGGTGCCCTGTCCCGACCTTTTTGATGTTTATGTACTCTCAGAGGCTTGTAGACAAATGTCGGGTATATGGATACTTGTATGGCCTTGTTGGCCTATGTTTTGAGTTTACAAATGGTCATGTCAGCCTTATAGGTGCGTATGTCACATGTATAAGTTTCTATATCATGTTAAGTCGTCATATGTCTAGCATTCTCTTATGTTTTATTTTGATTATGTCATGATGACCATTTTGGCACATTTACCCATGATAGTATGATAAGAAATATATGTTATGTTGGTACTCGGTTTAGTAAGGTACCGGGTGCCCGTCGCTGCCCATAGGTTGGGTCGTGACAAAAGTGGTATCAGAGCAATTCTGATCTAGGGATGTCTACAAGCTGTGTCTAGTAGAGTCTTGTTTATGGGTGTGTTGTGCACCACACTAATAAGCAGGAGGCTACAGGGCATTTAGGACTGTCACTTTTTCTTCTTACTCTAGATCGTGTGGTAGAGCTCAGTTGTAAGAATTCAAATTCTAAATTCTACTTTATTCGTAATACAACGATACCTCATCCAAATAGACAGTTGGTAAGAGATTGAATGTGGTTGTGGAAGAGTTGTTTCAGAGGAAATCGATTTTGCATCATACTTATGATGAGTAAATGTGAGGTCTTCAAAAGATTATGTGTATACTAAGACGTGTAAGCTTCTTGGTAAGGAGCCATAAGGAATGTATATTTATCCACCCATTTGATAAAGAAAAAAATAACGAGAGAATCGGAAGGTAGATACAAGTTTCAACAAGTAAAAGAAGCAAGGTGAAGAGGGGTACGAGGTACTCAATTAGTGAATATTATCAGTATTTACAATCCAGGTAGAGAAATATAAGCATTATGTGTTACTTTCAACAATAATAGAGATATATATACAATTGACCACACCTATCTTAGTTATACCCTATGAGAGTTAACCGATATAGCTTAAGAGAAGTACGGGATATCAGGATCCAGTTAGGGTTAAAGTAACCTAAAATGTTGGATGGATTATCTGCGTTAGTTGACATTTCCGAAGGATATTGCAAATGTGCTAACAGATCTCCCTATGAGACACCCTGATGGTGCACCCAAGAATAGTACAGCTAGATATGAATACTAGAATGTTCAACGACAGGTACTGGAATCCTGGAAAGGATAAATATTATCTTAGTGTGGCATTCATCCCTAGTAGAGATAGAATGTTAGGCAACCCGAAAAGCCAGTGGCTAGAGCAAGGGGGCTAAAAGAAAATTAATGTCTTGTTGGAGTTCTCAGAATAAAGTGATAGACATAAATGTTAGCATGGAAATAAGAAGAGAGTTAATAAAGCATTGTGAGTAAGATGTAATACATGGATGATGACAGTAGATGAAAAAGATAAGAGGTAACAGGCCTTGAGGCAACAAAAGAGCACAGGTCATAAAATCACATCCTCATTTTGAGAAATAAGTTCGTGACTCCAACGTGATTACCATAAGTAAAAGTTAGACCCCCCAAGTAATAGAAATTAGCATGGGATAGTAAGAAAAATAATAAACAAAATAAAATCGAACATGAATTATGGATCGAGGGAATTGGTAATAGTCTGCATCGTGAGAATTTCAAAGATAGTGTTTCAACAATAATAAAATGAACAATAGAAGAATAACTTTTAAAGGTCATTCACGAAGATGCTTTGATAAAGAAATCACTATGAGCAGAGTTAAGCTTAAGGGATTAAATGTGTCAGTTACACCAGGTGACACCCTTGTGCGTAAGACATTCAATTATCCCTGGTTTAGAAGAGTTACCGCAAGGCGAGTAATATGTCAGTGAAGATGTGGAAAAAAATGCCAACGATGAAGAGGTAATTATCGAATGGTAAAGGGAGAATGCGATAAAAAGGCGAAAGGAATGAGATTGCATTTATTCAGATCCTACAGATATAATATGACTCCAGAACATTATGAAAGCATGTGTCGGGGAGAATCGATAAGGGTTTGCACTTGATGATATTGATAAATAAACGGGAATGATTACATGATACATAAGGATCCCGTACGAGAGGTAAGTTCAGACAAAGGACATAACCTAGAGGCATTACATAAAATACATATATGAGAGTGGACCAATGGGTAGTTTGTAGTTTATTCAGGAATAGCCTAGTTATGGCTAGATAGGAGGATACAGACAAATCAATAAATCATGCAAGATAAACATAGTAAAATCCATCATAGGAAATTCAGTCTCTCAAATACGGCATCATAATCCTCAAGAAATATTCAGATAGGAGTTAGGGTAGTAGATCGTACAATATAAGTGTTACAGAAATAAAAGAGAGTGCCACTAGGGAGACAACTAAAATTTAAATTCGAAAGCAACCCTATAAGTACAAGGGTGTGGAGGTAAGTAACTATGGAAAATTATAGGCGAGGAAGGACGTCAAAAATTCTGTTCAGTATGCGATATAATGAGCTCGTAGCCTTACAAAAGTCAGAGGATCTTCCCTAAGCACTGCAACGAAAGACTAGCTGAGGAAATAAGGAAGAAGGCTTCAACATAAGCATAGTGGCTTAAAAAAGAAATGGTCTTATAACATTTGTCTCACTACAATACTATATACACTCCATAAGTAAGTGGAGCCTATCGTGGCTAGTGAAAAAAAAATCAAAAGTGGTATTTGAGAGCATATGAGTTACAGGGAATTCCAATATTCGTGGGCAATAAGATAAGCCCAGGGATTCATGCAACAAGTTGCAGAATGACCAGGAAAGTTAATTTCTTACCTTTGATGACAACTGAGAAGGCACGAAAGGAAATTTATGGTGCTATCAAGTTAAAGAAAGGTTGTGAGTAGTATATATAGATATACGTAGGTAGCAAGCTAAAGTATCGTAGAGTGATAAGGTTTTAGCTAGATAACAGTGAGGATAAGAAAAAGGTGAGTGAGAAGGTGACGAGAATAGGTAAGTCTTCGGGATTAAACCCATCACAACAAGAGAGATGATGGTCTCCATAAAGTTATAAAAAGCTCAGTATAGCATGAGTGAACTCAAAGGAGTTTAAAACTAGGAAATTTAGAAGAGATGGAATGCTACTCTGGTAGTAAAGTAAAGGTGTAACTGTGATAAATGATAAGAGGATGACATTTAGGCCTTTGATTGAGTAATAATTTTGAGAACAAGGATTTCATGAACTGCACGGGATTAGAATACCCCCATAGGATGAATCACATTGGGATGCTATGAAATACAGTTATTGGAGTATAGTATCGTGTCACGACCCAAACTGGAGGATCATGACTAGCACCCGGGCCATACTTGCCGAGCACCAACGTACATTTTATCTAACATTCTTGTTATCTTTAAGGGATAACGAGATCAATATAAATGGTAGATATGGATCATGAACATACATCACATGGGATGACAAAACTGCTAAGAAACTACATAAAAGGTACCAGCTACAACGCTGCCATGAAAGACTATACAACAAAAATTATCCAACAAGGCATATCAAACTATACATGTGTTGACACCTGTCTAAGAGTCTCTAAAGGAGCATAAGTAATGCAACATAGACGGAACAGGGCCTCGACATACCCATAATATCTATAACAAAAATTCATACCAAGACCACTGCAAGTCCGGAGAAGGGATCTCGCCTATGACCGCTGAACTGGAAAGCCTATTATGGTGGGGGAGTTGTGTCTACTTGTCTATCAGGACCTGCAGCACGACATGCAGCATCCACAAATAAAAGGACGTCAGTACGAATAAAGTACTGAGTATGTAAGGCTGGTCAATATAAATATGAACAATAGTGTAAAGAGAGGTAGAGAAGATACAACCAGTAACATCTGAGTGCTTCTAAGAGACAATAACATGAAATGCATGATACATATACATAATCATTAAAACATCCGCCTATGTGGGCATCATCATCATCATAGAACATTCGCCTCTGCGGGCATCATCATTATCATATCATACCCGGCCTCAAAGAGGACTCGGTAAACCCAACTGATCAGTGGTTGCACAATAGGTGCCATACCCGGCCGACTATAGCGCGGCTCGATAGAGTAAATAGCTACATATATATATAATGCATGTAGGACTCATTGGAATCATATTCTGAACCTTTCGGAGTGACGTAAGGTCGATATTCTCCGTACACGTTATTAGGATTAACTCTTCATCAAGAATCTTATAAGAATCAGGAAGTACCAACAACATTGATAACATAAGAATAAGAGAAGCAACCTCAACATCAATTGTTCCATAAGAAGGGAAACAATGTAAGTACTGCTAGCTTCTAAGAGTAGAGTATCTTTGGAAGCTCGTTCATTGCATTATGTACAATCGGAGTCGTGCAAAGGAAGGAAAGGAATAGCCTCAAATACCTTGTATATACTTCCCCAACCTCAAGCAACTCAAATGTCACAACTCCTTAATCTACAATAAGAGAATCGACATTATCGTTATCGTTTAAGCGTCATAACTATTATGTATCGACCACAACCTATTTTACGATGAAACGGATAGCACCTACCCTATTTATATGACTTCACACAAGTCAAAACAATCACCTAACAGCCCAAACAACATCAAAAATAATCATATTGAGCCTCCCAAAACAGTCCACACACAACCTAATCACTTCACACATAAGACGACCACCGTAGTCGTGTCAAACGACCCGGAAATGTTACAACGAGTGACCAGATCACAACCCTACATCTATATGGTGTTTCTCCAAACTCTTCCTCCTCCAGAACGCCACAAAACAGTATTAAAACACGCAGCCCAACAGCAACACAAAACAGCTCGCTACAAGTCAAATAACTCGAACTCACGGCTTCCGATCATCGTCCCGTGAGTTCTAACTATTAGGAAACACATTTATCAACCTTCCTTGATATTCAAACCCTTAAATACAGATATTAGAAGTTTATTAACTATAAAGTAACTTCCAAAACTCTAACTACAAAGAAAAAGAAGAGGCGGTATAATGACACTTACGTCGTAGGGATCGTTTTGATGTTATTGCTTCTCGATTTCATGCCCGGGATGATATTCTTCTTTGAAAACCTAGTAGATATCTTGAGGTTATGTTTATGGGTGTTCTCTGTTAGTTTTATGCTTAATAATAAAGATAAAGCCGACCTAATGTTTATATATATCAAGTTTGGAAAAGTCAAAGAGGTGCTAGCTTGGCACCCTAGGATTGGTCCATCTTCCGACGCTTATAACTTTTTATCCTGATGTCGTATGAAAGAACGATTAAGAGTGTTGGAAACTAAATTCCAAGACCTTCAATGTGGTATATAATATGTCCCAATAAGACCTCATATAATACATGAAATGCATTGCTCAAAAAGCTCTAGTGATCCACCTACTTGTCACTTATGATGTTTGCGCAGTCTCGCGAAATTGCAAATATCTCTCTACTCCTATGTTGTATCGATGAAAGGTTTAATGCATTGGAAACTTGACGCATAGATCGTCAGTTTGGTAGGTAGATCATCCCCTAATTTCAAGTATATCGGGAGAAAATCGCAGTTACATTTGACCTAATGTTAAGCACATTATGAGTGTAACTTGTGAAGACATTTGCCAACTTTTGTTCCACCACTTGCTTGACTTCAAAACTTAGAACACAACTATCATACAATAAAAAATAACTCATAAAATAACCTCCTTATCATGTAATGAACCATAGTCTCACCCTAAAGTACATGTTATAACATTCCAAACTCGTTGACTTTCGATGAAACTTATTTTCTTCAATTGGTTTAGCTTCTAAGCTTTCCAAACCTCTTGGTACTCATTATTCATGATCTTAAATATTTGTAACCTCCAACGTAACATGATTAACTTACTTTATATTCCATCAAATAGAATCTTATTTCTGAGCTTACATCAATTGACTTACGATGTACTCTCACATACGAAAATATGAGGTGTAACATATCGTCCCTAAATGGATCAGGAAAATCACTTAAGAGATATTCCCCGATGAGACATGAGCCCTAGTGACTATATATTACATAAGAGGTTTCAAGTCATCAATGGTAGATTATAGATCAACATTAAGGTGAATCAACAACAGATTGATGAAAGTTACAAATATGAGATGAGATTAGGCTGTCATTATTAAGATGAACCGTGATAAGGAAGCATTAAATGGCTTAGATTTATACATATAGGATAAGCGGTGAGAGTAGCCTGGAGTTGGGTGGAAGGCCTCGATAATAATAAATCAAAGTAAGAATTATGGTACAGTATGACCCACCTAGTTGTGGTAAAGCCATAAGCAAATATAACTGAGGCTATGAAACAAGATATAGCAATAGTTGTAAGTTTAACAAAGTACCAAGCAAATAACTTTAGTACACCTATAGATACTCAGAGGGACAGCTTGTCATAGTAATCACAAAGTGAAGCCTATAGACTAACGGAAAAAAGAGATAAGAGTCGCCTTGGCGCACATTTAAGGTCAAAATTGTACAGGCTGCATGAAATAAGGTATAAACAGTTGCGAGCACGGAAGAATTTCGACCACAAGTCGTAGTATGAGAAAGAGGCCTAAAGGGGGGAATGACCTAGCCTTTGGATTTATTTACCGAACAACTCCGTAGAATGGAAAATACAATATTAAAGTATTTGTAAGAGTTATTTCTTAAGATACGGACAAGTGCATTAGTCAACTTTCGAGGACGAATGTTTCTAAAGGGGGAATGATGTTACACCCCAGAGTCTCGTATGTGAGAGTACGTCGTAAGTCAATTGATGTAAGCTCAGAAATAAGATTATATTTGGAAGCACATAAAGTAAGTTAATCATGTTACCTTGGAGGTAACAAATATTTAAGATCATGAATAACGAGTACCAAAAGGGTTGGAAATCTTAGAAGCTAAACCAAAGTAAGAAAATAAGTTTCGTCGAAAGTCGACACATCTGGAATGTTATAACATGTACTTTAGGGTGAGACTATGGTTCATTACATGATAAGGAGGTTATGCTATGAGTTATTTTTTTCGTATGATGGTCGTGTACTACGTTTTGAATTCAAGCAAGTTGTGGAACAAAAGTTTGCAAAGGTCTTCACAAGTTACATTCATATATTTACTGAAACTTAGGTCAAATGTAGATGCGTTTTTCTCTTAATATACTTGGAATTATGGGATTACCTACCAACCATATTGCATATCTATGAGTTTAGTTTCTAACGCATTAAATCGTTCATCGATATGACATAGGAGTAGAGAGATATTTGCAGTTTCGCAAGACTGCGCAGACATCATAAGAGACAAGTAGGTGGGTCACTAAAGCTTTTTGAGAAATACATTTCGTGTGTTATATGAGGTCTTATTGGGTCATATTATATACCAAATTTAATGTCTTGGAATGTAGTTTCCAACGCTCTTAACTGTTCGTTCATACGACATCCGGATAAAAATATATAAGCGTCGGAAGATGGGCCAGTGCTAGGGTGACAAGCTAGCACCTCTTTGACTCTTCCAAAATTGATATATATAAGTCTTAGATCGGATTTCTCTTCATTTTTCAGTATAACACGACCAGAGAACACCCATAAACATATCCTTAAGCTATCTTCTACGGTTTCAAAGAAGATTATCATCCCGGGCATGAAATCGAGAATCGATAACATCAAAACGATCCCTACGATGTAAGTGTCATTATACCGCCTCTCTTTTTTCTTTGTAGTTAGAGTTTTGGAAGGTTCTTCATAGTTAATAAACGTCTAACATCTGTATTTAAGTGTTTAAATATCAATGAAGGTTGATAAATGTGTTTCCTAATAGTTTGAACTCACAGGACGGTGATCGGAAGTCGTGAGTTCGACTTATTTGACTTGTAGTGGACTATTTGTGGGCTATTTCGTGTTGGACTCTTGTTCTTATGTTGTATGGAGTTTTGGAGGATAAAAGGTGTGGGAAAATAACACATAATGACAGAATGGTGGGATGGTTGTTCGTCGTTATTATTTTTAAGGTTGTTTGACACTACTTTTTTTGTCGTTTCATGTATGAAGAGATTGCGGTGTTTTGGGCTGTTTTGTAGTATTTTATGGTGTATATAAGGCTGGAAAATAATGTACATATGTTTTTTTTTTTGTTGTTGTCTTGAATTTGGAGGAAGTAAGGATTATAGGGGAGATGCTGCCCGTTTTTATACAAAATAAGTTTGTCGTTCGTTGTGCGATATTTGTACCTTTCGTAACTTAATGATAGTATTGTTATCATTGTTGTAGATTAAGGTGCGAAGAGGCGAGTTCAACTTGGTGAGTGGAAAGATTGTGATAAGGTATGTTAAGACACTTCCTTTATTCTTTTGGCATGATCTAAAGTGAAACAAACGTAAAGGATACGCTATTTCATAATGAATCCACTTCTAGCAACTAAGGTTGTCCATGTTGTTCTTTCCTTACAAAGTTATTCTAAGAAGGTATGTATGATCCTTGAGTCCTAGTGAAGTTTATATTGATGGTATGATATCTATAATGTTAATCGAAGGTGCAACTACCTTACGTCACTCCGAAAGGTTTAGAGCGTGATTCCTTGAGTCGAGCATGCATTATATATAGTATATATTTTACTCTACCGGGCCGCTCTATAGCCGGCCGGGTACGGCACCTATTGTGCAACCACTATGAGTTTCTAGTGATGTCCTTCGGCTTGACAAATGCCTCAGTGGTGTTTATGGATTTGATGAACCGGGTATTTAGGCCATATATTGACTCATTTGTCATTGTCTTCATTGATGACATTGATCTACTTGTGTAGTATGGAGGAGCACGAATACCATTTGAGAGTTGTGCTTCATACCTTACGGTAACATAAGCTATATGCTAAGTTCTCCAAGATCGAGTTCGGGGTGGATTCTGTGGCATTCTTGGTCATGTTGTATCATGTGAGGGTATTAAGGTGGACCCAGGAAGATCGAGGCAGTCTAGAGTTGGCCCCGTCCGACCACATCAACCGAGATTAGCAGTTTCTTGGGGTTAGCCCGTTATCTATTGCAGCACCTTTGACTAGATTGGCCCAGAAGGGTGCTCAAGACAGCTTTTACTACAGCATCAGTTTTAGTGTTACCTTCTGTTTCAGGGATGTATATTGTGTATTATGATATTTCACGTGATTTCCTGGGTTGTGTATTGATGCAGGAGGGGCGAATTATTGCATATGTTTCATGTCAGTTGAAGTCCCACAAGAAGAATTACCATGTACATGATTTGGAGTTGGTCGCGATAGTTCATGCTCACAAGATCTAGAGGCATTATCTTTATGGGGTGTCCTATGAAGTTTATGCAGATCATCGTAGCTTGGAGCATTTGTTTAAGTAGAGGGGTCTTAATTTGAGGCAGCGCAGGTGGACTGAGTTATTGAAGGACTATGATATTACCATTATTTACCATCCGGGCAAGGCGAATGTGGTTTCAGATTCCTTGAGCAAAAAGGCCAGGAGTATGGGTAGTTTGGCATTTATTTCAGCAGAGGAAAGGCCATTGGCTTTGGGCATTCAGTCCTTAGCTAAAAACTTGTGAGGTTGGATATTTTAGAGCCGAGTCAAGTTCTTGCATGTGTTGTGACTCGGTGTTTATTATTTGAGCGGATCAAGGCTCGTTAGTACGATGATTCGCACCTTCTGGTTCTTAGAGAGATGGTACTATAGGGTGGTTCCAAGGAGGTTACTATCAGTGAGGATTGTGTTCCTAATATGATGGCTTGAGGGAGAAGATTCTAGAAGAGGCACACATTTCGCAGTATTCTATTCATCCTGGTGCTACGAAGATGTATCGCGACATGATGCAGCATTATTAGTGGCGGTGGATAAAGAATGACATAGTTGAGTATGTAGCGAGGTATCTAAATTGCCAGCGAGTTAAGTATGAGCACAAGAAGCCAGGTGTCCTACTCCAGCAGATGGTTATATCGGACTGGAAATGGGAGTGAATCATTATGGACTTTGTAGTTGGATTGCTCCAGAAGTTAAGGAAGTTTGATGTCGTTTCAGTCATTGTCAACAGGCTGACCAAGTCGGCACACTTTATTCGGGTTGTGACTACGTACTCTTTAGAGAGATTGGCCCAGATTTACATTCAGGAGATTGTCTAATTGCATGGTATTCCTGTTTCCATCATTTTGCATAGAGGCCCTCAGTTCACTTCGCATGTTTAGAGAGTAGTACAGAGAGATTTGGGAACTCCAGTAGAGCTCAGCACAGCTTTCATCCACAGAAAGACGGGCAGTCGGAGCGGACAATTCAGATTCTAGAGGATATTCTTAGAGCGTATGTGATTGATTTCGGAGGGCAGCGGGATCGATTCTTGCCTTTGGATGAGTTTGATTATAACAATAGTTATCAATCCAGTATTGAGATGGCTCCATTTGAGGCTTTATATGGTCGGCGATGTCGTTGTCCATCAGATGGTTTGAGCCTGGCGAGGCTAGGTTATATGGCACTGACTTATTGAAGGATGCCTTGGAGAAGGTAAAGTTGATTCGGGAGCGATTTTGCACAGCACAATCCACAAAGAAAAGTTACGCGGATCACAAGGCACGTGATTTATCATTTATGGTGGATGAGAAGGTTCTCTTGAAAGTCTCATTGATGAAGTGAATCATGAGGTTTGGTAAGAAGTTCAAGCTAAGCCCAAGGTTTATTGGCCCATTTGAGGTGTTGAGGCGAGTTGGGGAGGTTGATTTTGAGCTTGATTTGCCTCCCAGTCTGTCGGGAGTTCATCCAGTCTTCTATGTGTCTATGCTCCGGAGGTACCATGCCGATGGATCGCATGTGTTAGATTACAGCACGGTTCAACTAGATGAGAGCTTATATTATAAGGGGGAGCCAGTTGCTATTGTTGACAGGCAGGTTTGCCAATTGAGGTTCAAGAAGATTTCTACGGTAAAGGTCAAATGGAGGGGTGAACCAGATTACGAAGTGACTTGGGATACAGGAGGACATGTAAAGCAGATATCCGCATTTATTCATCACTCCAGGTATGATTTTAGACGTGTTCGAGGACGAACATTTGTTTAAGAGGTGGAGAATATAACGACCTGACCGATTGTTTTTTTTTCTAGATCCTTGTTCCCCTAATTAAGCCTTCATGTATGTGCTTTTACTGTTTTATGACTTGTGGGGATGGTTCGTTTAGGTTTGGAAGGGTTCAGGTTGAAATCGGAACACATAGTTCCTTAATAGTGGCCTATCATGGCCAAGTTTGACTTGAGTCAACGTTTTTAGTAAACAACCTTTACAGCTCCAATAGGTTTGTATGATGATTTTGGACTTGGGCGTGTGTTCGGATTGGGTTTCGGATGATCCGGGAGAATTTTGACGCTCAATGTTGAAAGTTGGCGCATTGAAGGTTTTCAAGTTCTTTAAATTTGGTTTGGAGTATACTTTGGTGTTATTGAGTTCCGTTTGGGAATCCGAGCCCGGGAATAGTATTGTATGGTGATTTAAGACTTGTAAGCAAAATTTAGTGCCATTTCGAGTAGTCTAAGTATGATTCGGCGCGTTCGGAGTAAGTTAAAAAGCGTGATGCTCATAAATTGATTCAATTTGGTTGAGGCTGGATTCTTAGTTTTGATGTTGTTTTACACATTCTGAGGGTTCACGTAGGTCCTTATTATGTTTATGGACTTGTCGGTGCAAGTGTACGGTGTCCCGAGTGGCTCGGGTGGTTTCGGACCACCTGGAGCTAACATCTGTCACTGTTGGTTCTGGTTTCCTTCTTCGCGATTGCGTAGGTTGGGTCGTTGTCACACCACCTTTTTCCCAAGAAGGGTAGGATAAGGGAGTTTTTCCAATTTAAGTGACATTAATCGAATTGGGATTATTTTATTTATTTCAGAGTCGCCACTTGGGATAATTTTATGGTGTCCCAAGTCACCGGTTATTTTAAATCCCAAATCGAAGAAATTTGACTCCGTTAAAAGTCTGCGAACCAGAAGACCGGATAAGGAATTCTGTTAATCTGGGAGAGGGTGTTAGGCACTCCCGAGTTTCGTGGTTCTATCACACTCGCTTAGTGATTCATACTTCGCTTAAATTAACTAATTACTCATTTATAGGACCTATGTGTATTTTTACCTTTTACCGCTTTCAAGAAATTATCCTGAGACGAGTCACGCTTATTTAGTATGCTAAAAATCATGTCACGCGTATGTGTACACAATTAATAACCCTTAATATTAAAATTATTTGTCCAAATTCACGCAAACGTGTACCTTGATTTTATTTTAAAAATCGGCACTTAAATCATGTCACGCGTACGTGTACACAATTTGTCGCACTTAATTATTTAAGAAAAACTTGGCCAAAGTCGCGCGAACGCGTACCTTGGTTTTATTTTAAAAATCTGCACTTAAATCATGTCACGCGTACGTGTACACGATTTGTCACGCTTAATTATTTAAGAAAAACTTGGCCAAAGTCGCGCGAACGCGTACCTTGGTTTTATTTTAAAAATCTGCACTTAAATCATGTCACGCGTACGTGTACACGATTTGTCACGCTTAATTATTTAAGAAAAACTTGGCCAAAGTCGCGCGAACGCGTACCTTAGTTTTTTTTTTTGAAAATCGGCACTTAAATCATGTCACGCGTACGTGTACACAATTTATCACGCTTATTATTTAAAAAAAACTTGGCCAAAGTCGCGCGAACGCATACTTAGGTCTTAATTCCTGAACCCATAATTATGTAACGTGTACGTCGAAAATCCTAAAGTTTGCCTACATGAGGCTAAGCATACTCCTAGCGGATAATATAACGGAATAAACTAAATAAAAGAAATTAACTAGCAGGAGAATTCGATTCATGCTCATCTTTTCTTAAGAATTAATTCCCAGAATAACCCATGGCCCTTGCGCCATAGATAATGAAATAGTGAATGCATGCAACAAAAGCAACCAAAACAGAAATAAACAATCTATTAAATATGTATTCAAACCATTGAACTAAATGATTAAGTAATTAGAAAAGTCACATAATACTAATAAGCTAAATGAAACTAGGAAAATGAATTTCTTATCACTTCAATTATTTCTTAATCTTCTTCCACTAAGACGTGAAATTCATATTCATGAGTTTCAATTAAGTGACAACAAATTTAGTGCCTCAATCATACTTCACGTTTGAGAAACGAAGAACAATTAGTGATAGAAAATTACAAACGAGGCTATTAAGTCAGAATACCAAGGTTTGCATTTCAGTTACCCATTTTCACACTCAAGTTCACAATACTTAACCTACAGGCAACCAAATTCAGAGTTAATTCGAAGAGCTCCAAACATATTTTAAAATGCGCAGTTAAATTATGGACAGCAGCAGATCTTTTTCGATAAGCAAATTAGGACAACTTCAAGACACAAATCAGTTGGAGTTAAAGCAAGAAAATTAATCAAATAAGTTATGTATTCGTGTGTAAAATTCAAAGTAATCAAATACCAAGTCAGTGATCCCAATATCAAATTAGATTTGCAACCCAATGTGTCTAAACCAAACAGATTCAGAATTGTAAAGTTCAATCACAGAAGTAAAATCAAACAACGTAGCGGGAAAAGATGCAAACTGAATAAACTTAAATGGACAAAAGAAAATCAAGAGTGAACCTGAAGTTGAGCAATACAATGAGAAATCGAGAACAAATCTGAAATTGACTGAAAAGGCAGCAGCGGCCGGAAATTGACACCTGGGGTGGCGACAAACTCAACGACTTTTCAACCGAACTCCATTTTTAGCAAAAATCCAGAGAAGAATATGAACTAATTTTTTTTTCTTTTTTTCTCTTTTTTTTGTTTTCCGACTGTGTATTTGTGTGTGGTCTCCGGAAATGGGTTCGCGGGTTGTGTTTAGTTGGGAAAGAGAGAGGATCTGACGGCTCTAGGGTTCAGGGGTGAAGGGAGAGGGTTCGACGGCTGTGGTGGTGAAGGGTATGGCCGGTGGTGGCGGAAGATCTTAGGTGTGATAGGGTTTTCACCGTCAAAGGCGCCGTGAAGAGGCAGAGAGATACGGTGGAAGGAGATGGCCAGAATGCTAGGGGGTGGGGCTGGTTTTCAAGGGTGAAGGCTAAAATGGTCAGGAGGTGGGAGGGTCTAGGGCTTTTTTGGGTGTAAGAGGTGTAGGGATTATTTAGGTCTTAGGTCCTTTTTATATAGAGGGAATTAGGGTATATTTTAGAGATGGAGGGATATTGGGCCGATGGGTAGGTTAGAGAAATGGGCTGGTGGGTTTTGGGTGAGAATTGGCAATTAGGCCAGTTTAAACAATTGTACTCTTAGCCTAGTTTCAACAAAAACTAACCTCTTCTTTTTCCTTCTTTAAATATTTTTTTTTTTTTTGCAATATTAGTCACTCTAACTCAAATTTTAATTTAAATTCCATTTCTTGTGTGGCTAGGCTATTTATTTACTAAAAAAAAATTTTTTTACTTTTTAGGAGTAATTTTCATGTGGGGCAAAAACTAGGCGCTCACAGTCGTGTTCGCGGAGAAGGAATTTGCGGGATCAGGAAATTGTTCTTCGCGTTCACGATTCCCATTCCACATTCGCGAAGCTCTGGGACCTGTGGCCTTCGCGCTCGCGTGGAATGTCTCGTGTTCGCGTAGAAAAATTTGGGGCAGGGGGAATGGACATTGTTGGTCAATGCGTTCGCGTAGGGCAAGCCTTCATGTTCGGGAGGCTCTTGTCGCGTTCGCGAAGAGTGTTTATGGGCATGGAAGAGTTTTGCCTTCGTGATCGTGGGGCCCTTTTCACGATCGCGAAGAAGGAATGCCTGGACAGAGACTTGTTTTTAAAATGGGACTTAGGCCATTTTCTCTCATTTTCATTTCCCTGGGGTGATTTTGGAGCTTCTTGGAGAAGGGTTTTCACCTAGCTATTGAAGGTAAGTATCTTACCTAATGTGAGTTTAATACATAGATTATGGGTATATTTTAACATGTAAAATGTGGGAATTTAAAGAGTTTGTTGGAAAATCTGGATTTTATCAAACAAATGAGATTAGACCACGAATATGATTATGGAATTTGGTAAAAATTATATATTTGTGTTTGTGAGGTCATAGGTAACAATTATTTACAACAATTTCCGGATTTGGGCACGTGGGCTAGGGGTATATTTTAGGAATCTTCCTAATTGGGTTGGGTAATCACTTTAATAGTTAAATTATGAACTTTCAAACAATTATTGATTAGTTTGTACAACCTTTGGTTAATTTCGGATTGTTCAGCAACGACTTGAGGCTTTTAGAGTGATTTGTGGACCGAAAAGAACTTGGAAACGAGGTAAGTCTCTTGCCTAACCATATAAGAGGGAATTTACCCCATATGTGTTTAAATTGTTATTTTCTACTAATTGTGGGCTCTACGTACGCATGAAGTGACAATAGCCCATGCGTAGCTAGAATTCATGTTATGTCCGGGTAGACATAGGCCTTGTTTTGCTATTACTTGCACTATGTGGACTCAACTTGTTAGTTTAATTGCTTGTATTAATAAGTGAAACTTGATTAAAGATTATGTTAAATCGAGCTTCATTACTTAGAGAGTTGGCGGAATGTTTAATTATTGATGGAAATTATATTCTTTAATGGGCTTACCTCGGCGTCGTAATTATGAAATTCAAAGTCTGACGAGTTTCCCTATTACTTTCGATCAGGCCAAATGCCTCAGCAATATATATATATATATATATATATATATGGATGCATCCATGGATCGGGCCGTACGACCTCTGTAGTGTATGTACACGATTATTGTGGATCGACCGTACGACATCGGCATAACTCGTGTGTGTTGTCACTCGGAGTCCTATTTCACTTGATATATCTATCATGACTTGAGGATTTGTAATACAGGTTAAGACCTTACTTGTTGAGAATAATACCTTAGGGACTTTTAATTGTTATGTTGATAAATAGTCATTTAATTATTTCCTCTTATTACATCATTGATGTTGTATTTCATGCCTATTAAATACTCTTGTAATTTCTGTATATTGCCCACTAGTAAGTGTCGAAGTCGACCTCTCGTCACTACTTCTTCGAGGTTAGACTAGTACTTACTGGGTACATGTTGTTTATATACTCACTCTACGCTTCTACACATATTGTGTAGGTTCTGAGGCATGTGCATCTGGAGTTCGTCCGGGCCCGTATCCGCATTACCCGGAGGCTTAGTGGTGAGATGCTTTCCCATGTTGTGTTCTGCAACACCACGGGCCTCCTCTTGTTATTTTTTATCATTTATGTCTATGTTGTTTCAGACAGTAGTTCTTAGAGAGTTTTGTATATTCTACTAGATGCCCATATACTTGTGACACCGGGTTTTGGGAATATTCTAGTAGACATTATATGTTTTTTAGTATTACATCATCAACAACAACAACAAACCTAGTATGTTCCCAACACGTGCGGTCTGGGGAGGGTAGTCTATAGACAAACCTTACCCCTACCTGATAAAGGTATAGAGATTGTTTTCAATAGACCCTCGGCTCAGAAAGGGTGTGAAGAAGAAGAATAAGAAGAAGAAGAAGAAGAAGAAGAAGAAGAAGAAGAAGAAGAAGAAGAAGAAGAAGAAGAAGAAAGGAAGAGAGAAGAAGATCAAGAAAGGAAGAGAGAAGAAAATCAAGAAAGGAAGGATTAGTAGTACCAAATAATAGCAACTGGGAATACAATACCTGAGGCGAATAAAACCACATAATACAATAAAAATCTAAGAATATGAAGGGACATGCGTGCTACTAAGACTACCGGTAAGCAACTAAGAAACTACCTACTGACCTTCTACCCTAATCCTCGACCTCCACACCCTCCTATAAAGGGTCATGTCCTCAGTAAGCTGAAGCAGCGCCATCTCCTGTCTAATCACCTCTCCCTAGTGCTTCTTAGGCCTACCTCGAACTCTTCTCAAACTTTCCATGGCCTACCTCACACACCTCCTAACAGGAGCATCAATACTTCTCTGCTTAACATGTCTGAACCATCTTAGCCTCGACTCCTGCATCTTGTCCTCCGCGGAGGCTACTCCCACTCTGTCCTAGATAGCTTCATTCTTAATCTTATATCTCCTGGTACATCCACACATCCATATCAATGTCCTCATCTCTACTACTTTCATCTTCTTCACAAGGGAGTTCTTACCTAGACAACACTCAGCCCCATACAGCATAGTCGGTCGAACCACCACTCTATAAAACTTACCCTTAAGTCTTGGCGGCGGATTCTTATCACATAAAACACCAGAAGCGAACCTCTATTTCATCCATCCCGCTCTGATGCATGTGCGACATCTTCGTCAGTCTCTCTGTTACCTTGGATAATAGATCTAAGATACTTAAAACTAGCTCTCTTGGGGATAACTTGAGCATCAAGCTTGACCTCTACGTTTGTTTCCTGGGTTCCCGTCACTGAATTTGCACTCCAAGTATTCTGTTTTGGTTCTGCCCAACTTGAAACCTTTAGACTCCAAGGTCAGTCTCCAAACCTCTAGCCTCGTGCTAACTCCACTTCACGTCTTGACAATCAACACTATATTATCGGAAAATAGCATGCGCCAAGTCACCTCCCCTTGGATGTGTCACGACAGTGCATCCATCGCCACGGCAAATAAAAATGGGCTAAGAGTCGATCCATGGTGCAGCCCCATCACACTAGGAAAATGCTCTGAGTCACCTCCCACAGTCCTCACCCGAGTCTTAGCTCTATATACATATCCTTAATCACCATAATGTACGCAACCGGAACGCCTCTAGCCTCGAAACACCTCCAGAGAACCACCCTTGAAACATTATCGTATGCTTTCTCAAGGTCAGTGAACACCATATGCAAGTCCTTCTTCCTTTCCCTGCACTGCTCCACTAATCTCCTTACCAGATGAATCCTTACACAGTCGAACGCCACGGTATGAATCGAAACTAATACTCAGAAATAGACACACACCTCCTCAACATGGCCTCCACCACCCTCTCCCAAACCTTCATAGCGCGAATCAGCAGCTTGATACCCCTATAATTGTTGAAATTTTGGATATCACCCTTGTTCTTGTATAGTGGAACCATCGTACTCCACCTTCATTCTACGGGAATCTTCTTCGTCCTGAAAAATCATTTTAAACAGCCTAGTGAGCCACTCCAAGCATGCTCGCCCCGCGCTCCTCCAGAATTCAACTAGGATTTCGTCTACCCCCGTCGTTATTCCCTTGCACATCTTACGCATCGCCCCTTCCACCTCCTCTAGCGTAATTCGCCTACAGTACCTATAATCCTGCTGACTCTCGGAGTGCTCAAACTCACCCATCACAATGCTTCTTTCCCCCTCGTCGTTCAACAATTTATGGAAGTATGCCTGCCATCTTCTTCTAATAAGTCACTCGTCCATTAATACTTTTCCATACTCATCCTTAATGATCTTGACTTGGTCTAAGTCATGGTACTTCCTCTCCCTCGCCTTGGCCAACCAGTACAAAATCTTGTCCCGCCTTTGCTCCCGAGCTTCTCGTACAAATGAGAAAATGCTGCATTCTTAGTCGTTGTAACTGCTACTTTTGTCTCTTTCTTTGTCTTTTTGTAACACTCCTAATAAATCCTTCTTTCCTCCTCGTTTGTACTCTTCACTAGCTTCAAATAAGCAGTTGCCTTCATTTTCACTTTACCTTGGACCTCTCCATTCCACCATCAGTCCCATTTATGACCCCCACGAAAGCCATTCGTGACCCCTAAGACCTCTCTAGCAGCTTCCCTAATGCAATTCGCAGTCGTGATCCACATACTAGACACATCCCCCTGCTCATCCAGGCCCTCATAGCTAGCCACTTCTCCCCGAACTCCTAAGTTTTGTCCTTGGTCATGTTACCCCACTTTATCTTAGGTTGACTGCACACCCCCTGCTTCCTCCTACTCCTCTTGATCACCAGGCCCATAACTAGGACCCTATACTAAGTCCTGAGGTACTCACTTGGGATGACCTTGTAATCAATGCACAGACCTTTATCGCATTTCCTGTAAAGAAGATAATCAATCTAAGTCTTTCCCATCAAATTTTGGAAAGTGACCATGTGCTCTTCCCTCTTCGAAAAACACAAGTTAGCTATAACCAAATCAAAAGCTCTAGGAAAATCCAATAGTGAACTACCTCTCTCATTCATATCCCCAAAACCGAACCTATCGTGCACATCATCATAACCTCTAGCACTAGCCCCAATATGTCCATTGAAATCTCCGTCAATGAACAGCTTCTCGGTGTGCGGGATACTATGCACCACCTCGTCCACATCCTCCCAGAATTGCTTCTTGACCTCCTGGTCCAAACCTACCTGAGGAGCCTATGCACTAATCACGTTGACAGTAAACCCACCAAATACAAGCCTAATACTCATCAACCTATCGCTTACCCTCCTAACCTTGACCACGATCTCCCTGAGGTCCTTGTCAACTAAAATGCCTACCCCGTTCTTACCATCAGCGCTTCCTCAGTACCATAGTTTAAACCCGTCTACATCCCGTGCCCTAGTACCCTTCCATCTAGTCCTGAACACACGCTATGTTGATCTTACTCTTATAAAGAATCTTACCTAACTCTATAGACTTCCCCGTCAACGTCCCAATGTTCCAAGACCCAACTCTCAGCCTAGAGGCTCTCTTATCCCCCTTCCCACCTCTGGACCCCACCCCCAACCCCACCCGAGGACATGACCTTACTCACACATCATTCTACCGCCACTACAAGCAAGATGTATTAGGTAATCACTACCACTAAGAACAAATAGCGGGAATGAAGGAATACAAGCTAGGAATCCGAGAGCTAAAAACAACTCAAAGGCACTACTACGAGAAAGGTAACGCAAGCAGGCTCTAGAACAGTGAATCTACCACATCTAAGAAACTACCACTATACAAACAAAGAATTAAAAGGGATAGAAGAAAGCTTATGCTTAAAACACTAGTTGCAAAGACAGAATAACAAGCAAGTATTGTCTACCGAAAGCATTCAATCCAACTACGGGTTACCGTCAAGGAAACCAGAACTAACAGAACTGTACACAAACAAAAATTGCCCACAAGGCAATTACTTTAAAAATATTAAAATGAGAAATAAAATGGATAGTTCACAGTTGGCTTGCCTAGACGCGACGTTGGGTGTCATCATGGCCTATAGTAGAAATTGGGTCGTGACAAAGGTGGATCCCATACCCCATCAAGAATACCTTTAATCATCATAGAATCAGTTAACAAAATATTCTCCCAATTTTTAAAAAAAAATCTAATATTTTCTCCAAACCTAGGATAATTTAGTTAAGAAATATTCTCTTCCATACACCTTTACTTTCCATGAAAGTGTTTTTATATTTACAATTCTTGTTGAAATAAACTCTCTGGCTAGGATAACCCATGTGGCCCACAAAATAAATTCTCATGAAATTCTAATTGCATTGGAATTCTGCTCGCAACTCCTGATCAACATGCTCCAAGAGAGCTCGTTATTTTGACATTTGTTTGACATATTTGAAACCTTGTTTTTTAGTACGAAAAATATCTTTAAGGAACCTATTGACAGCCATTAAAACCAATTTAAGTTCAGGTCAACAAATTTATTCTTTTTGATAATGACAAACCTATGTGCTTCTTTGGTGAAAGAACAAGATAGGCTTTCAGCATTTTCCCTGACTTATGTACGTCTAAGAACCAACCTTCCATTATTGAAACCCTATAAATGTCTAGGCATAAGAAGCATATTAAAATACAAACATTCTCGCATCATGTGTCCAATATAGTCATAATAGATAGCAACACAATAAGTATGCAGGGACCAGGTTCATTGATCAGTTTAAGTGCACATCTTATCCCTTTTGGTATCATCGAATAAAAAGGAATGTGACTACTCAGCCTGTCATTTTGTCACGACCCAAAACTCCCACGGAACTGTGACGACGCCTAACACCGTTTCCTAGGCAAGCCAACAACTAAACAATAGCAACACAACAATGGGGCTATTTAATCTCAACAGCGGGGAAATCTTAATAATATCTGAAGTAACAGTAATAACGTAGCTACAACCATCCCATGATCTGGTGTCAACGAGTACATGAGCACAACATAATTTCAAAATGCATAGCCTATTTCTTAATACAAAATTTCTGAACAATAGAACAGTGGTAATAAAAATGAACAAAAGAGAACTTCAAGGTCTGCAGATGACATAGCAGCTACCTTGTAGTCTCCATAAGCCAGAACCGGTGCGGACTCTAGAAATCACCAAGCCCAAAAATACCTGGATATGCATATAAAGTGCTGAGTATAGTATGAGTACAATCCACCCCATGTACTCAATAAATAACAAACCCAAACTCGGGTTGAAAGCAGCGCGAGCTCGGAAGAAAGAAGTGTCAATAACCAATAACAACACATAATGTAATGACGCAGTAAGAATTTTTAACTCAAAATATAACAAGTTCAGCTGGTTTCCAAGAATATAAAATTAGACATGCTTACCAAGTATAACAGTGAAAGCTTAATCTTTCACCGAAATCACTAATACATGAATTTGTCAAGGAAAGACTGTGATTCTTCCAACATACAATAACAAGTAAGACATTTCATTTGCCATCTATTATGAGGAAAATACATCTCTATGCCTACATGTCAAATATACATGTGAATTCAATAACATCACAGTGAATCCCTCATGTATAATCACACTTAGTACGTTCATGATGCTGGGCACAAGTGCCTCCCACCATCAAACACACAACCACACTCAGCATTATAAAGGTTCCTGGTACAAATGCCCCTCACCAAAGCACATATATAGCCCCGTGCATGCGCTCACTACAGAAAGGCGGATCATTGACCAAGAACCAATTAAATATAAGTTAATAATCAATATCACATAGTCCATACGTGGAGTTTGGTGACCGCGTTGCCCCCTAGTAAGTACCACTTAGCCCAATATGGGCTTGGCGTGCGCGTCACCTCAGACCAATACCAAATCGGCTCTATATCCTAATCTCAGTCATCAACCGCTCAAGTCTTAGTTAACCAGGTCTCATAGTACTCAATTCAATGGTGTTACACATATGAGGCATCAATAACATGTGAGAAGTCAAAATAAGAATGCACTGGGACAGAGATATCATACACGGATATAGCATCATGACTGAGAGTTACAATTCAGGAAAATAACTCAAAACAGCAAGAGCATCCCTATCATGTCTCAAACAAATAAGCACATAGCTTAGATATAATTTCTAACATGAATCATAGCTCAAATAATCAAACGGGGCTATAACGAGGCATGATAAAAACATGAGTCATAGTACTCCAAAGTTTACTGAGATCATGAATACCTCGATGCACGCACATGCACCCGTCACCTAGCAAGTGTGTCACCCCCAACACATCCAAGTATCATAATTCAAAGGGATAATTACCCTCAAACCAAGTTTAGATATGTTACTTACCTTAAAATGCGGAATCAATTGTCACGACCTCAATCTCCCTCCATAGGATGTCTTGTTGCACCTAGTCTCTAATACTAGGTAAGCCTAACATACATGAAGAATTAACATAAATAATAATATAACTTCGAATTAAACCAACAGCTATCATAAAAAGGACTCCACAATACAACTAAGGATAACACCCAAAATCTGGCGAGACCGAGACATAAGCTCGACATGAGTATACTGAAACATCCCTAATACATTAGTATCTATAATAAGAGTATGCAATAGAACTAAGACAGAGGGTGACTCTGAGGCCTGCGAACGTCGGCAGCTATACCTTGAAGTCTCTAATCCAAAGATCAACTCACAGATGTCTAGCCTTGTATGAAGTACCTTTGCATAAAAGGATGTGAAAAATCGTACTATGAGTACACCGCAACGGTACCTAGTAAGTATCAAGCCTAACCTCGGTAGAGTAGTGATGAGGTCAGGTCAATACACCTACTGGAATAAATAAAGAAGTTGAACATGTATGGTACAATATAATAATGGAAACAAGGAATGAAACAATGAAGAAATATAACCAAATAAGCTACACTGAAAGTTAAGACAATAAAGGCATCAAGGGAGGAAACACATAATAAGAACACCAAGGAAATGATGCAAACAAAACATAAGTGATGTAAATGAACGATCCCAAAACAGAAACATTACGGGATTTCTTCCATATTTCACCACTCTTCTTCTTCCCCACTTCCCCTTAGGCGATTTTGAAGAGTCTAACCTCCATAGCTTCATAGGTATGTATACTTAACTCCATTTTCTTCAACCAACACTAGAATCTAGGCCTAAAATCCTAAAATCAAAGTAGAAATTAGGGGTTTTGGGTAGAGTTAGGGTTTATGGGATTTTGGGTAATTCAACCTCAATTTGGGGTCGGATTTCAAAACAAATCATATATTTGAACTCGTGGGGGTATGGGTATGAGTTCAAGTTCAGCAAGGACAGAAATAATCAAGGAAGTTGAGATAAACACAAATACTTCCAGCAAGGAAGAGTTGCATTAGAACTAAACAAGAGCATCTCAACTACTGGCGCTATATAATGTTGAAGCATTCTTACTGAAGAATTGATCTAACAAAGGCAGAAGTGAAACAAGAACTGAAAGCAAAATTCCCAGAGTTATTTTGCAAGCAGAATCCTTGTGCGACACAAAGGCTACTGACCAGCTAGAAGAACCAGTTCCATCAGTTTATCTTTCGAGTCTAGTTGGTTGTAGTAGGTGATTTAATATTGTATCTTTCAGCTTTATTAGAAGAAATTGTAATGGGTACACACTGTTCAAGTTAGAGTTAACTTGAAGCTTGTCGCAAATAACTAGAGGCTAGTTCGCCACAAAGGGATTAGAGTTAGTCCTAGGTTTACAAAAGAGTTTATTTTGTAAATGTTGTGTGGCTCAGAGTTGTAGTGAAGAGTTTGGGAAAAATTCTACTGAGTAGTAGGTCGTGGGTATTTTCACCTTTTGAGCCAGGTGTTTTCCACGTAAAAATATCTGTGTTTTTACTTTGCTGCATTTATTATTCCGCACCAATAGAAGTTGGAACACCAAGAAGAACCAGGTTCTTCTATTGAGACAACACTCAAAAATTGGACACCACACAAATCATCCCCACCCCCCTCTTGTGTGGTATTGAAGTATAAAACAACACCAAGCTAGTAAGGGTTTGAAGTTGCCAAATGCATATGAACGGATCTCGGTCATAGATATTGTTGATGAGGTCGAGGATGCTAGTGACATGAAGATGGAGGAAGAGTGCCTTGGTGAGGCCTTGGCGGCAATCTTGGTAAATTTTGATGGTGAAGACATGGAGGGGTATGTTGAAGTCGTGAATGCATTGGAAGGACGTGGGTCCTACAATTATGCGCGAAGAAGCTCTCTCTTGACTTGGAGATTAGAGCCACTCCTCCCGCAAATCCTTCCATCATTGAGCCACCACAACTTGAGCTCAAGCCACT
>ML244304.1:0-19591 GCA_005239495.1 Nicotiana undulata
GCCGGCTGCTAAGCCAAGGCTAATACTGTGCTATTTGCTACTCTCTTCTGCTGCTCTTTACTTTCATCACTGGTATGTCCTAGTTAATATTATTGTAGTCCAAACAACATGCTTCAATTTTGTTTAAGGTTCTTACTGTTTCTTTTGTGCTTCTATTTGTGGTTCTATTGCTTACCCTGCAACTAGCATACCTAAATCCTTTTATGATCTCTTTTCTTCTTCTAGTTAACTTAACTCCTGTTCTGTTTCTCTGTAGTTCATTATGCCATATGTATGTAACTACCTATTATATCTAGCATCCCTTATGTGTTTTCTGCAGCAACTGTATGATGCTTGGTATCTTTATGTGATGAAACTGTTACTGTAATCCCAATTGGTTATGCTACCACCATTATTTGTCCCCTAAACCCCTTTTCCCTGTTTGTGATTGTTTTCTGGTACTCCATTGAGTCACAACTAGCTGCTGTTACTACATTTTTTAATAAGTTCTTATGTTCTGAAACTATGTGATTTCAAAACTCCTTCTCAAACTGAAACTTTCTTTTAAAAGGAATATGAAGCACTTCACAATTCCTAAACATTAGGTTCCACCCCCTCAATTTGAGCATTACTTAGGGACCTTGAGTTCCCTCTAAACTTTGACACACTGAGGATGGGTACTCCACACCACACTTGTTTGATTGTTAACATTTCTGGGTGCTGGTATTGTGCAGGGCCTTCACCAAGGCCTTTGGGAGCTTTGCCGCACCTAGGTTGAGTAAGGCTGTGAAATTGAAAGGGGTGAGGCTCGAAGATTGGGCCTGTGTGAAGGCTCCCTATAGAGTAACTTCTTGTTTTCTTTTTAATTACTGTAATTCATTCGATATTGGGCTGTAATAATTTGTAAACAGATTGCTGGGGCTATATAGTGAAATGAGGGGGAGGGGAGGGTATGCATGTTTAGTTTCAGTGATGGGTAGAAAACATGTTCATAGGATTTACTTACTTATTTGTGCAATAGACAACCTGTTTAGGACATGCATTGCATATGTTAGAAACCCTGCTTTAGATCTTTCACTTTCAGTATGTCATTCATTCTTTTTCATGATTCTGATAAATTAATAACGAACATATAAATTGTCATTTTTCATGTTCATAGCATTTAGAAACCATGTTTTAGGAACCCCTACGTGCATTGAAGATCTTGCTGCTAGGACCTTATATTTGTTCGAGTTACAATCGTTAGCCACTGTTTAGCATGCTTAATCTAATAAAACCCGGCCAATTTGTTTAAAACGAGTTTTCTGCAAACATGTGTTAAAATCAGAATCTGAACATGCTTCAAAAAATAATTAGGCAATGTATAAGACGCCTAGGCAAGCCTTAGGTTTAACACGTAATGAAATCGAATCGACTATGCTGAGATTAATTTTCCTCCCTAAAGTTCCCAAACCTTCTGATTTCTTGAACTCGTCCTGGTGAGTGCGGTATAATGTGCTACGTCCATATCTCTCTTACAAGTAGTCAAAGGGAATGTACGAGTCCTTTAAGAAGACCAAGTCTGGGTTCTTCTTGAGTCCCATCATTTTGAGAAAACCTTGGCCAGTACGATTTTCAGGCATCAATAACTTTGGAGATTCCCAAGGTAGACCAGCTAAGCCACCTATCTCTTCCAGTAGCGGCGTCATTTCATTAGTTCCAAACCAGAAGACAGAGCGGTCACCATCCTTGAATAAAGTAGTAGCCTCTATCATCATGTTATTAGGCTGAATGTCTAGGAGAGAGGGCAGGTTGACCAAGTGCTTTCTAACGACTGCCTTGTCACTCGAATGAAGATCATCCCACCAGTTTATGAGCCTAGGTGGATGTTGGTGACCATGCCGAATCTAGGGACCTCGTGCCTCATTTCTGCAAAGAGAATAAGTTAGACCCTTACCCCCACCAGACTCGACTATTTAACATCAATAATTAGCATAAGCATTTAAGTTCTCCAAAATAAATGCGCAAAATGTGGAGGCGTCCGTTTGGGTCCCAGGGAAACCCAATGGACTTTGGATAAGGCTATCTTAGAGGCTCTTGTGGAAAACACGTTAGCCTGGCTAGGTTTGACAGTGATGCATGCAACATACAAGTAGAGTAAGGTTTCTATGGGGTTTTAGACCGGGACCCTTGCGTGGACAGCTCAAAGGGGTGCACAACACCGTCGACTACACCGTTGATCGACTAGTTTTACCGCAAATACGCTGTTTTCAAATTTAGGGGGTAGTAATATTGGAATAGCACAACCACTCATTGTAAGCGTTGCTATAGGATTTTGTTTGGCACGAGTGGAATATGAATGCGGAGCATGATGACGCAATATTAAAGCAAGTAGGCATGTATTTTTACGTTGTGGAAAACAATAAAGAAAAATAAATGCGACAGTTATAAAATAAAAACAGTAGCAAAGTAAACATGAAGATATGTCAGCTTCATATGAATAAATAATTGCGGAATTTAGGCAGTTAATAACATGTAACGGGGGAATAGGAAAGGGTGTAAGCATTTAAACAGAAATTAAAGGTCCAAATTCACAAGACACTTGTAATGGTATAAGCCTATGGAAGTCCCCAGCAGAGTCGCCATGCCGTAGCGCCCCCTTTTCTCCTCCAATAGCACGGGTTAGGTGCAAAGAGATATCAGGTTAAGACATTATAGACAACTCCTTAAAAGGAAGAGGAAGAGTCGCCACCTAACGATTTTGTGGTGCGTTAGGGCACCTAGTGTTGATAACTCGTAGACTAGTTTGCATTACTAGAGAACGGGTAAGGGCTTGATATTATCCCAAGGGGAAGGTGTTAGGCACCCCTCAGGATCCACAACTGTGGGTCCCAGCTAAGAATTTTGTGAATTTTGACGAATAGACAAATAACAAATAAAGGCTCAAATAAGAGGGGATTTCATCCAAAGTACCAGTTATTGAAAGCTTTGGTAAGAAAACATTTGCAGATATTTAAGAAGAAGATATTATCCTAGGTTCAAATAATATGGATCACATCAATGCAATACCCGGTATGTCACGTCCTCTCAAAGAGGCGGCTACACGTGGTATTAGGGCACCGGCCATCATATCCATATTCTACCCTTCCCACCCCATAAAGGTTATTTAAAGCGCGTGTTGGTCACGAATGCTTAGTGCGTGCTGTTACCCGTCCCATCCTATAAGTCCCGGAGGGTAGTTGGGACTACTATTCCTACAAAGGCAGGGACTAGGCTGAACCCTTAGGTGCAAAGGATAAAATACTAGACGACATTACAAAACAAATAGGACAACACGTATTGGGATCACATAGGGAAGATAATAGGCTCACCGATCCCTCCACAGTCAAAACACATAAGTGGCACGTCTCAAACACGATCAAAGTCTCAAAAGGAAAGTTTGAAAACAAGCAATTTTAGTAAAGGCAATAGGTCGAGTTAAAACCTGAACGAGTTAAGGCAGAAGGATTAAAAACAGTAATCGCAGGAATGCAGGGATTCAGAACAGTGTTTAAACTCAGGAGTATACAAAAATTTAGAGAACTTTCAGAAACCAGTAAGTTGAGTAAGGGTGTATTTATTTTGAAACTTTGAAAATCTAGTAGTTCATAGGACTTTATTAAATCACTTAAGAGAAGTAATTTCATCAAGGATGTAGCAAATTTTAAAAAAGAAACTCAACAGTTAAAGGTAGGTCAGAAATCAGAAATCAGAAATCAGTATAGAAAGATAAGAAAAGTGCATACTTCAAGATTGTTTTTTAAGAGAAGCATGGGAGTTTAAATAAAGCCCAAAACCCGAAAAAGATCACTACGTGTGTGCCGGGAACTAGTGTCACGAGTATCACGGGCAACTACTGAATAAACTAGAGACAAAATATATATACAATCCCATTGCCTCAAGTAAATAGACGGGACAATAACAAAAGAAAACTCCACGGCGTTGTTGTGGATCGTCAAGGGAAATAGCTCACCGTGAAGTCAGGCCGCTAATACTCAGTACCTAGCTCTGGTCTAATAACCAGATGCACTAGCCTCAGAACCTATACAGTCAAGTACAGAAGTGCAGCATGAGTACATAAATAAATATGTACCCAGTGAGTATCCCGTCTAACCTCGAAGAAGTAGTGACGAGAGGTCGACTTGACACTCACTAAGGTCCAATAATATAATATATGACAGGATATAACGAAGTACAATAGGCAAGTAAGACAGTAATCAACAAGTACATATCGAATAAGGGATCCAGGTAATAACTGAAAGTAAGCAACCATGTACATTATCCTTCCATTTCCAAGTATCTGACTAGCCAATTATAAATGAAACAGAGCCAAATGGTCATGCACATACAAGGTCAAGACAATCGTCCGGAGTCGTAAGGTAGTATATAAACACTGAATGGTCGTACAACTCCCCACGATCGAAAATCATACCTGCGACTCGTGTGCTGACTCGATTATACTAATTAAATATAAATCTCCCCACGATCGCGAATCATACCTGCGACTCTTGTGATGACTCGATAAAGCTCCCCACGGTCGCGAATCATACCCGCGACTCGTGTGCTGAATATCAAAATGGGGGATATGATTTGAATCCCGTATATAAGCTAACCTGCCCAGATTTCCATTCATCGTGATCGCGACCAGGGGCCCGCGATCGCAAAGGCCAAATGGCCAGGCCCTTCTACGCGAACACAAAAAGGGGCCCGCGATCGCGAAGGCCAACTGGACAAACCTACGCGAACGCAGTGGGAATCCAGCGATCATGAAGAGTAACCGGGCCTGGTCCTGTCCAACCGCTACGCGAACGCAGAGAAGAGGTTGCGATCGTGAAGGCCAGGGATACAGACCATCGCGAACGCGGAGACATGGATGCGATCGCGAAGGTCAGGGACTCGACCTACCGCGATCGCGGAGAGTTTCTTGCGAATGCGAAGAGCATTCAGGAGCCCAGATCAATTCCTTCTCCGCGAACGCGTCCCCCCCCCCCCCCCCCTTCCACAATCGCGAAGAAGGAAACCAGACAGCAAAAATCTAGTTTTTTGAACTTAGCTCCCGGGGGTCCAAATCTCACCCGAGCCCCTCGGGACCCCGTCCAAAGGCACTGGCAAGTCTGTAGTCATGATACAGACTCGCTCGAACTTCCGAAACATGAAAAAAAACAACGAAACTCAGAATTTGACCCAAAAACCAAATTGAATCAACACTTTGAACTTAAAGTTCTAGAATTCACTTCAATGCGCTGAACCGACCTATACTACTCTGAATGACTTCAAATTTAGCAGGAAAGTCATAAATGACATAACAGAACAATTCCCGGTCTCGGAATTCCGTTTGAAACCAAATTTCACATTCCAAACCAAGTTTCAAACTTAAGGAAATCCTAATTTCCTTATTGGGTGCCGAAATGCTCCCGGGTCATTAAAAACCCGTTACGAACATACGCCCAAGTCCGAAATCATCATACGAAGCTACTAGAGCTGTCGGAACTCAATTCTGAGGTCATTTGCACAAAATGTTGACCGAAGTCAAACTTGGCCAAATAGGCCAACCTTAAGGAACCAAGTGTTCCTATAGCACTCTAAACACTTCAAAATCCCGAACCACCCATCCTCGCAAGTCATAAACCATGCAAAGCCGCTATAGGATGTTTCATTTAGGGGAATGGGGTCCTAATACGCAAAACGACCGGTCGGGTCGTTACAATAGACATACAACATTTCCCCCTCTTATAGTTTAGACAACAACAAGGGTTTTGATAGATTGGCCTTCAGATCTTTGAGAGCCTGTTGGCATTCTTTAGTCCATTCGAACTGAATCTACTTTTTAAGAACTGAAAAGAATTTAAAACTCTTCTTTGAATACCTGGAGATAAATCTTCTTAAGGCTGCAATTCTTCATGTTAGTCTTTTAACTTCTTTTCTGCTCGTAAGTATATCAGGTATTTCACCAATAGCTTTAATCTGAGTAGGGTTTACTTCTATACCCCTATTTGATACAAGGAAATCCAAATACTTACCTAATTCAATGCGAAATGAGCATTTTTCTGGATTTAGTTTCATGTTATACATGCGTAGGATTTCGAAGGTGATTGAAAGATGCTGGAAATGATCTTCCGCTTGTGTTGATTTCACCAGCATGTCGTTAATGTATACTTCCATTCTTTTTCCCAGATGTTCCTGGAACATCTTGGTCACTAGTCTTTGATACGTGGCTCCAACATTTTTCAGGCCAAAAGGCATAACTTTGTAACAATAAGTCCCCATGTTTGTAATAAAGGAAGTTTTTTCCTCGTCTGAGGGATCCATTTTTATCTGATTATAACCAGAATGTGCATAGCTAAACAATTCATGACCTGCAGTGGCATCAATCATTTGATCTATGTGTGGTAATGGAAATGAGTCTTTAGGGCATGCTTTATTCGAATATGTGTAATCTACGCATACTCTACATTTACCATTCTTTTTGGGTACCACTACAGTATTAGCTAACCAATTAGGATATTTTACCTCGCGTATTGAACCAATTTTCAAGAGTTTTTGTACCTCTTCATCTATCACTTGGTTCTTGAATGCTCCTTGCTTTCTTTTCCTTTGCTTGATAGGCACGAAAGATGGATCTTCATTTAGTTAATGAGTCATCACTTCTGGAGGTATACCTATCATATTTGAATGGGACCAAGCGAAACAATCTGACTTAGATTTTAAATATTCAATTAACTTACCTCTTCTCACGGGGCTTAGCCTCATGCCTATATGAACTCTTTGCTTAGGCTCCTGCTAGAACAGTGGGATAGCTTCTAGCTCCGCAGTAGCTCTTTTAATATGCTCGTCTTTTTCTGGCTTCTGAATGACATCGGCCCTGGAATCCATGTCCATATGTTTTGATATTGCCTCTTTGGTGATTTGGTTCACCTTCTCGCGGATACCTTCTTCCGTACCTATTTGGGTACCAGTTTCTTCGATACTTGTTCGGGCGATTTCCTCATCTTTTGACTCTTGACCTCTTTCTTGTTAGGGTGTACTACTGAATTTTTATTCCTTGAGGTCTGTTAATCGCCTCGAATCTGTTGAATCCCCCATTTGGAAGGGAATTTATTACGTGATGTAAAGTAGATGGTATTGCTTCTATGCCATGGATCCATGGTCTCCCCATGATTACGTTGTAAGCCATATCGGTATCAATGACTTGAAATTTTGTATTTTTGATTACTCTTTTTGCATAGGTACTAAGCTCAATTTCTCCATTTGTTATGACTATAGAGTTGTCAAACACAGATAAGGCTCGTGATTTTGGGATTGCTCGATCCTCCATTAGCATTTCTTCCACAAATCTCAACAAAATGATGTTGACTGAGCTACCTGGATCAATCAACACTCTTTTTACGTTAGTAACATGTATAAGTAGGGATATTACCAGTGCGTCGTTATGAGGAAGAAAAGATCCATTGACATCTGCATACGAAAATGATATATTGTCTAATTCCATGGCTTCAAGAATCCGCTTCCCGTGTGTAATTGTGAATTTTGTTGCTCTTTTGCAGACTACTCTGTTTACCTCCTCTCCTCCGTGTATCACATTCACTGTTCTCTTTGGAGATGGTGGTTTGGGGGCTCCTGCCTATTCTTCAAATATGCATGTTTACCTTTTTCACTAAACAGTTATGTTAGATAGCCCTGTCTTAATAATTGTTCTACCTCACCTTTCAATAATTTGCAATCTGATGTTCTATGTCCATGATCGTTGTGGAATTCGCACCAGAGGTCTGGATTCCTTTTGTTTGGATTCGATCTCATTTCTTTGGGCCATCGAACCTTATCGCCCATGTTTCTCAGTACTGTAATTAATTCATAAGTACTTACATTGAAGTTGTAGTCTCCAATTCTTGCATTGCCTCTATTTTGTTCATCTCGTTCCTTTCTGGATCTTGATGAGGATGAGCTCATATCTCTATTTGACGGTCTGTATTTCTGATCATGTGTTTTCAACTTGGAACGCGTTTCTTGTCCCGAATGTCCCGTACGGGTCGTACCTGTTGTTACATGTTCTCCTTTCTGGTTCGGAGCGTCTAGAACTTATTCTGTTTTCTGCTTTTGATTGAGCAATGGTATCTTCTTCTATTCGTAACTTGGTACTGTACCTGTTATAGACATTGTTCCATGTCGTGGCTGGGAATTCTCTCAAGCTTTCGTTGAGTCTTCTCATGGCTTATGAGCTTTTATCATTTAAATTGCTCGCAAACGGCATTGTTGCCCAATTATGAGGTACCCTTGGTAGCAGCATTCGTTCTCGTTGAAATTTGTCTACAAACTCACGGAGCAACTCCGCATCTCCTTGTTTTTTTAATATGTCTTCCATTATTTTTTCAACTTTTTGTGCACCAGAATGTGCTTTTATAAAAGAATCTACAAGCTCAGAAAAAAAGTCTATAGAATTTTTGGGTAGAAGAGAATACCATGTTAGTGCTCCTTTGGTGAGTGTCTCTCCGAACTTCTTGACCAATACTGACTCAAAATTTCTTGTTTATTCAGGTCGTTGCCTTTTACTCCTGTAGTAAAAGCAGTTACATGATCACGTGGATCGGTTGTCCCATCGTATTTGGTAATAACAGGCATTTTGAATTTGTTGGGAATAGGCAAGGGTGCTGCGCTTGGTTTCCAAGGTTGTTGATAATATATGTCAACATCAATGCCCTTGATGACAGGTGGTACTCCAGCAATTTTCTCGATTCGGTCGTTTTGTTCCTTCACTTGTTTCTGCAAGGTTAGTAATAAAGATTGTAATTCTGGGTTATTTGACATACCTGATCTTGCTTTTAGGGACTCATTTGGAGTGCCTTTACTTCCTGAGTTTGCTAACCCAGATTGTGGATATTTCACAGTTGCGGTGTTATTAGGAGGAGGAGTAGGTGATGCAGTTGGTAATCCCCTTATGAAAGCTTGTAAGGTTTTAGTCACATAGTTACCAATCATTTGTCTTACAGGGTTTTGTTCTCCTGTTTGTTCATTTCCATTCTGATTATTGTTTTGAGTCGTAGATCTCTCTAGGGAATGTTCCCTTGAGCCTTGTGGGGATCCTGAATGTGATGGAACTTGAGTTCAAGCCTCTGTTGGTTGTTTTTGTTGGCGTTCGACGTAATTCACAGAACATTGTTTGAGAAAAAACATAGATTATCAGATTTCCCGAGAACGGAACCAATTTGTTTAACCAAAGAATTAGATTCTCTGCCAAAGCTATTTTAAGAAGAACACGGGTTTCTGATAACCAAAAGAATATGGAAATAATTGTAAGTAAATTCGTACATAGAAAGCAATAAAGATTCGTAAAAAGTAAGTATATTTCAATAGTGGTTCGAACGTGTACTTACAAGTTATATTTTACTCCCTTATATAGGAAATTTCTTAATATAATGTCTATTCTTTTCAGTGATTTGAGCATTAATGACTAATAATGTCATTAATGTAATGTTACAATGATTAATCGCAACTGTTGCGTGGAGATTATTTAACATTTGGCTCATTTATTGAAGATCCCCGAATCTGCTCTTTATTCCTTCTTGATTCATTCTGACCGTGTCTCTTCGTCTTCTCGATTAGGTTGAGATTCCCGTATCTGATTCCCCCGTGGGTATGTTGTTCCCTTCCTCTTTATCTCGTACGTTTTCATAAAGTCTCGTCCAGTTGTCATGCATTCATTGCTCCACATGGATTGATGAGTCATCATAATTATTACATATGTGAAGCTCATTTTACCAATACACTAGTTCCCCCACACAAGAATAGGCAAGATACTTACCTCAAAGACGACAACCCGGTACTCTAAAATGAACTCCTCGGGTGAAAGACCTCTAGACGGCTCAAATCCATCTAAAATAACTTCAATGCACAAATAAAACTCACAAGAAACTATTCCGGATCATAAAGTCTAAATTTTTAGCAAAATCCAAAAGTTGACCAAAAATCCGACCATCGGGCCCACATATCGGAACCCGAAAATTTTTACAAAATCTGAACACCAATTCCTATACGAGTTCAACCTTACCAATCTTATCAAATTTTTATAATGAATCGACCTCCAAATCTTAGATTTTCATTTTTGAAAAGTTTTTCAAATTTCTCCAATTTCATCCATTTGATTTACTAATAATTGATTAAAACAACCATGGAATCATGAAGTATAATAACTTTTGGATATAGAACACTTACCATAATCTATATGTTGAAAATTGCCGCAAATATTGCTTCAATCCGAGCTTCATAGCTACAAATATGTTAAAACGGCCGAAACCCTCATTTTAAGAATCTGTCAAGGCAAGTCGCATTTGACACTTGCGATTTGTCTCAGCCCAGTAAAACAGCATTACCACCCTTGATTAAATTGATCATAACTTTATGTACAAATGTCCAAATGATGAATAGTTTAATGCTCTGAAAACTAGATACCAAGGGCTACAACTTTCATGTTTTGTTAACTTTCATATTCCTTATAAATTTCGAGATATAAGCTTTTAAAGTCGGCTCCACGCATCAGAAATTTCTGGCGAGTACAAAACTGCTTTACGAGCCTTTATTCAATCATTCATAATTTTTTTTACAAATGTCTAAATGATGAATGGTTTAACTTTCTAAAAACTAGAATCAAAGGGCTACAACTTTCATGTTTTGATAATTTCCAGATTCTTTACAGATTGTGAGATATATGCTTCCAAAGTCAGCTCCGCGATTACACCAGTTGCTCCCAAAAACAGCTTCTGCAGAAATTCCAGCAGCTTTAACAAGGCGCCAAATGATCCGAACCCCATCTGATACTCATCCGAGCCACTCGAGACCTTGTATGAATATACCAATAAGTCCCGTAACATAACACGGACCTGCTCGAGGTCTCAAATAACATCAAACAACATCAAAACTACGAATCGCACCACAAATCGGATTATGAGTTTATGAATTTTTCAAATTCTATAATTTGTGCCGAAACGTATCAAATGAATCCGGAATAACTTTAAATTTTTCACGCTAGTCTTAAATGACATAATGGAACAGTTCCAATTTCTAGAATCAAATTTTGACCCAGATATCAATAAAGTCAACTCTCGGTCAAACTTTCAAAAAATATTCTATTTTCTTACTTTCGCCAAAATGCGTCAAATTGTCCTACGAACTTCCAAATACAACTTCGAGCATACGTCTTAGTCTAAAATCACCATACGAAGCTATTGGAATCATCAAAATTTCATTCCAGAGTCATCTGCTTAAAAGTCAAACTCCGGTCAACTCTTTTAATTTAAGCTTCAAAAATGAGAGTTGTTCTTTCAATTAAATTACGAATCTTCCGAAAACCAAACTCGACCATACACGAGAGTCATAATACATATTACGATGTTGTTTGGGACCTTAAGCCGTTGAACAGGGCATAAATTCTTAAAACGACAAGTCGGTTCGTTACAAAAATGGTCTAGCAGAATCATTGATTAAACGCCTCCAATAAATAGCTAGACCATTTCTAATTATGGAAAACTTCCCCATTCACTATGGTACATGCTATTTTGCATGCAGCAGCACTTGTGCGCATTAGGCCAATCAGTTATCACGAAGTCTCCCCATTACGGTTGGCTTTTGGTCAGAAGCCAAATATTTACCATCTAAGAATTTTTGGACGTGTGGTATATGTTCCAATTGCTCCACCACAACGCACAAAGACGGGTCCCCAAAGAAGGTTGGAGTAAATCTTGGTTATGAATCTCCTTCTATTATTAAATATCTAGAGCCTATGACATGAGATTTGTTTACAACCAGATTTACTGATTGTCATTTTAATGAATCGGTTTTTCCAACATTAGGGGGAGAAAATAAACGGCTAGTAAAAGTGATAAAGTGGAACGTATTATCTCTATCTCATTTGGATCCTCGTACAAATAAATGTGAACAAGAAGTTCAAAAGATCATGTATATACAAAATATTGCAAATCATTTACCAGATGCATTTACTAACCTTCCACGGGTTACTAAATCGCATATTCCAGCTGTAAATGCTCCAATTCGAGTTGATGTCCCAGCTGGACAGTATGATAATGCAAATGAGTCTAGGACATGCCTTAAACGTTGTATACCAATCGGTTCCAAGGATAAAAATCCCCGAAAAAGGAAAGGAGCAAATGATCAAGTAGATCATAACATAGAGGCATTTGGTCAAGAGGAGCATAAAGACATAGTAATTGATAATACCTCACATGAGGTTCTAGCACCTAGAAATGATGAAAATGAAGAGATCTCAACAAGTTATGTCTCTATGGGTAGTTGACATAATGAAACAACATGAGGATCTTGAGCCAAAATCTGTCGATGAATATAGACAAAGAAATTATTGGCCAAAATTGAAAAACGCAATTCAAGTGGAATTGGCTTCACTCGAAAAACGTGAAGTTTTCGGACCAATAGTCTGAAAGCCTGAAGGTTTCAATCCAGTGGGTCATAAATGGGTTTTTGTGCCAAAATGAAATGAGAAAGGTGAAGTCCTAAGATATAAAACACGACTTGTTGCACAAGGATTTTCGTAAAGGCCTGCATTGATTATATGGAGACATATTCTCCTTTGGTAGATGCAATTACCTTCAGGTATCTAATAAATCTTGAAGTCCATAAAAATCTTGATATGCGGTTGATGGATGTTGTCGCAACCTACTTATATGGCTCCTTGGACAATGAAGTTTTTACGAAAATCCCTGAAGATCTAAAGTTCCTGAAGCACAAAAAAGTTCAAGGGGTACTTGTTCAATAAATCTTCAGAAATCCCTATACGGATTGAAGCAATCAGAGAGAATGTGGTACAATCTTCTTAGCGAGTATTTGCTAAAGTAAGGGTACAAAAATGACCCTATTTGCCCCTGTGTATTTATTTAGAGGTCTGGATCTGAATTATTCATCATAGGTGTGTATGCTAATGACTTGAATATCATTGGAACTTCTAAAGAGATTCCAACGGCTGTAGAGTGTTTGAAGAAAGAATATGAAATGAAAGATCTTGGTAAGACAAAATTTTGTCTTGACTTACAGATTGAGCATGTAACAAATAGAATCTTTGACCATCAATCAACATACACTAAAAAGGTGTTAAAGCGATTTTACATGGATAATGCACATCCATTGAGTACCCCAATGGTTGTGAGATTGCTTGACATAAATAAAGATCCATTTTGGCCTCAAGAAAATGACGAAGAGCTCGTTGGTGATGAAACTCCATATCTTAGTGCAATTGGGGTACTGATGTATCTTGCTAATAATACCCGGCCAGATAATGCTTCTGATGTAAGCTTATTAGCATGATTCAGTTCCTCTCCAACAAGAATACATTGGAATGGTGTTAAGCATATATTTAGATATCTTCGGGGAACTCTTGATATGAGATTGTTCTATTATAATGAATTCAAGTCAGAAATGATTGGCTATGCCGATGCAGTTTATTTGTCTGATCCACGTAACACCCGATCTCAAATAGGCTATTTATTTACATATGGAGGTACAACTGTATCATGGCGTTCAATGAACAAACAATAGCTGCCACATCTTCTAATCATTCTGAGATAATAGCCATTCATGTAGCTAGTCGGGAATGTGTTTGGTTGAGATCATTGACTCAACATATTCATGAAATGTGTGGCTTTTCTTATGAAAAAAGATAATCCAACTATACTATATGAAGACAATGTTGCTTGCATCGCTCGACTGAAAACAGGATACATCAAGGAGACAGAACAAAGCACATTTCACCAAAGTTCTTTTTCACGCATGATCTTCAACAAAATGGTGAAATTAATGTTTAACAGGTTCGATCATGTGAAAATTTGGCTGATCTATTCACTAAGGCATTACCAACGTCAACATTTGAGAAGTTGAGACAGAAGATTGGAATGCGACGTCTTCGATAAATAAAGTGATGTTTTCATGAGGGGGAGTAAAATATGTGTTGTACACTTTTTCCGTTAGCCTAGGTTTTGCCCTACTGAATTTTCCTGGTAAGGTTTTTAACGAGGCAGCAAATAAAGCGTATTAATATGTGTACTCTTTTTCTTTCACTAAGATTTTTTCCCACATGGTTTTTCTTAGTAAGGTTTTAACGAGACATATTATCTATTTTTGGACATCCAAGGGGGGTGTTGTAAAACCTATAGTAATTGTAGATGTCCACTACTCCCACTACTTTCTCCCATAATGTAAATAACCTCCCACTACTTATCACTTTTATGATAGTAACTCCCACACCTCCATGACCTCTCCTCATGATCTTCCCCGTGATCTCAAAGGTTAACGTCATGTTTAAGACAATCCTTTTTTAACCTTCAACATAATAGTATAAACAAAGGCATGAAATGTGATATGATATACACTTGAACACTTGATGAAATAAGAAAATTATCTCTTCTTCTCTTATTCTACTTATCTTCTTATTTTACATTGTTACGTTGAGCTACATTTCTTAATAGTTTAATTATATCACATATGAGGGTATTTATTCAATTTCTTATATTCATTCGTCGCTTACTTGGATATTTATAGTTACCGAGGGTGTAGACATTTGACCAAAATTTTAAAATTATTTGTTCTCAAACGTAAAAGACAAAAGTATTTTTGGTACAAAAGAAGTATTTTAGCACAAAAAAATATGGCCAAACAAGCTATTAATTTGTAACCATATTTATATATCTATCTATATGTATATATATCTATATTTAATAATCTGTCTAATATTTAGGAATTTGAAGTCAGCTAAATAATATAATTTTATAGTAATAGACGTAGAGCTCAAATACCATACTAATTTCACATGAACAAGAACATTGAATAACATATCCCAATCCGGCAATCCCACGACTGTTTAAGAGTTCCATTTTGAATAGGAGTAGTTTGCAATTTTATCGTTAACTTAATTTTGTTTAAATAGTACTTTCGTTTAGATCCATCTGCCTTCTACTTTCTTCTCCTTTAGCCATAATATCTCTGGAAGATCCAATTTCTTTTTGTGAGCAGGTGCATCCTTGGTCGTGCTTTGTCTTATACATGACATGTACGTAAACTCAGTTTTATAATCTTTTTTTTTTTGCTTTATTTTGTTTGGATGCTATTTGTTAGTTGTAGTAGTAGAATTCATGCTTTACCCTAAAGTAATGCATGTCGATATTGTTGATTGTAGGGCGATGGTAGTAATGAAACCAACACATTGAAACCTGTATCGCAAAACTGCATTGGATGGTCTTAAAAAATAATAGCGATAACAGATTGTACATGGTACGCATTACTTAAGAATAATACCTTTAATATCTTCATAATACATTGCACGAAAACTATTAACATATCCTAGTAAACTATTAGTTGCACATGTTTTTGTATATTTTAAATATTTTTCTCTTCTCGTGTCTAGGGTATTACGTGCAAGGCACGTACATAGAAATTAGTATCTATCTAAATCTATTTATATACGAAAGTCCTATCGAAATGTCGTTCGCTCTTTTTATCCTTCGTAAATATATGATATATAAAATATAATTGTGATTGTAATAACTATTTTCTCAGAAAAAACAAAACAATTGCCGTGTACTTACTTAGAGTTTACACTGTTTGGGATTCTTGCCTTGCATGGAATCTACACGATTTATTGTCCCCCTTTTTTTTTTATTGATTTTGGATACAATTTCCATTGCCTCTTTGGTGCTGGTTTTGGATTCAATTTTTTACAACCCTTTTTTTGGATACAACTTTATCTGTTTTTAGAAATATGCTACCAATTAGGATTCATTCTGTTGGCAATTAGGTTTTATTGACGTGTCTTTTCTTTATTTAGATTTAGGTTCTTTTCTATGTTTAGATATACGTTCACCATTTTTTTTCGAAAAAAAACATGAAACTACCTTTTTTAAAAGGTCTATTGACGTTGTGTTTTTCATTGCTTAGGTTTAGGATTCTTTAGCTATAAAATTGCCGTAACCTTTAGAGAAAAATTAGGTCTAGCATTCAGCAGTTAATATCACCGTAGGTTAATAATTCTTTTACTTATTAATTTTACTTAAGTTGATTAGACTTTAAAACCAAAGCTATTTAGAATAAAGAGGAGCTCAACGGTTCTATAAAAGATGTTTTTATAGTGTCACGTCTGTAAAAGTAGTTTTATGTCACGACTCAAATTCTAATTCAGGTCGCGATGGCGCCCAACAACGGGGTTAGGCAAGCTTACACGAATGACACTAAGTGTTACCATCCCCAGTTGCTTAATATTCCGACATTTACCAATTTTAATCAGATATGGGTATGACAATAGCCTATGATATGAACTAAAATCATAAATACATGAACCAAACGATAAGCATGTCTATACAATATATACAACCCAAAACCCAGAATATACACTACGTGTGTGCCAGGAACTAGTGTCACGAGTGTCAAGGGCAACTATCGGAATATACAAGGGTAATATATATACAAGTCCACAGTCTGGATAAAATAGACAGGGAAAACGACAAAAGAAACTCCAGGGTGCTGCCAGGAAGAGCAGCTCACCGTGAAGTCTAACCACACAAGTCAGTATCTAGCACCGGCCTGATAGTCAGATGTACCAGCCTCCGTACCTGTACAATCAAGTACAGAAGAAGAAGAAGAAGAAGAAGAAGAAGTGCAGCATGAGTACATAGATAAATATGTACCCAATGAGTATCCCGTCTAAACTCAAGGAGTAGTGACGAGAGGTCGACTAGATACTCACTAAGGTCCAGAAACATAATATAAAACAAGAAATGGCTAAAGCAATAGGCATGTGAAACAGTAATCAACAAATACATAGGCAAGTAATGTCAACCAAGTAATAACGGAAAGATGAACTGCAAGTGCCAAATTCTCCTTTTAAGCAATACCTGTCAATTCCACTATAAGTGACTTAGACTCAAGTGATCATAGAATACCAGGACAAGACAACCGGCCGGAGTCATAAGGGTGGTCATAAGGACTGAGGTCATAAGCTAACCCACGATCGCGATTCATACATGCGACTCGCGTGCTGACTCAATAGTAATAAGCTGACCCACGATCGCGCATCCAGTCTGCGACTCGTGTGCTGTCTCAATAATGATAAGCTTACCCACGATCGCTCATCATGCCTGCGACTCGTGTGCTGACTCGATAATGATATCGCACCCCCTTTTTTTATCGCTCGGGTTAGGTACGGAAAAGATCGGGTTAAGACATTATGGACAACTCCTTTAAAAGAAAAGCAAGAGTCGCCACCTAACGATTTAACGGTGCGTTAGGACACCTAGAGTTGATAACTCATGAACTAGTTCGCGTTACCAGAGATTGGGTAAGGGCTTGAAGTTATCCCAAGGGGAAGGTGTTAAGCACCCCTCAGGATCCACAAATGTGGGTCCCAGCCAATAAGTTTTGTGCATTTGGACGGTAAGCAAGTAACAAATAAGGTTCACATATGAGGGGATTTAAAAACAAGTATGAAAATATTTAAAGGTTTTGAATAACATAAACATTTGAAAGGAAGTGTCCTAGGTTTAAAGTAATACGGATCACTTCAATGCAATACCCGGTATGTCACACCTCGGGAGGCGGCTACACGTGGTATTAGCGCACCGGTCATCATATTCGTATTCTACCCTTCCCACCCCGTAAAGGTTATTTAAAGCGCGTGTTGGTCAAGATTGCTTAGTTCGTGCCATTACCCGTCCCATCCTATAAGTCCCGGAGGGTATTTAGGACCAATATTCCTACAAAGGGCAGGGACTAGGCTGAACTCAGGTGTATAGGATAAAACACTAGGCGACAGTGCAAAACAAATAGGATGACTTGTATTGGATCATATAGGGAAAACAATAGGCTCACAAGTCCCTCCGCAATTTAAACACGTAAATGGCACGTCTTAAACACAATTAAAGTCTCAAAGTCAGGACTTAAAAAAAAAAGAAGGGAATTTAGCGTTGAAAAACAGTAAGGCTTTAACAGTTTTAGTAAAAGGAATGCCTTTGAAAACTCAGTGATGCAACGGGAAATAGAGGACAGAATAATTTTCAAAAATGAATGAATGAGTTGATAGATTTAGCAATTTGGCAGGATATTAGAAACACACATCAGTTTAAAAGAAATCTTTAGTAATAACATGATTTAAATAACAGAGTGATTAAAGAGGAGGCAAGTGACTTTAAAATCCAGCAGTTTAAAACCTAAAGGGAGTCAGTGGTTTAGTAAAGACAATAGATTATTTCAGAAAAAAACCAATACAGTTGAAAATAAAACATGAGTTTTAAAAGACAAAGTGATTTCAGAAAAGGCAAAATGACTCTGAAAGCCAGTAGTTTAAAAACAGAGCATGGGTCTTAATAAATCTCAATAGAGAGTAAATGCATCAAGAATCAGTGTTTTGAAAATATCAGAGTAGGAATTTTAAAAAAATAGAGTGAACTTTTAGGAAGGGATAACACAAGAATGAAGCAGCAAAGTTTCATGGATTTCAAAGGGAGACTAATTGATACCAACCAAGCGCAACACAAATGAATCTGATTTTAGTATATATTAGGCCTAAGGTTTGCCTAGGCGTGCGTATACATTGCCTACTTATTTTAAGGGTGAGCATGTAGATTTTAGTTCCGATTATTAAGGCACGTTGGATAATACATTTGTAGGGAACGATTTAAACAAGTTTTAGCGAGGCTTATTAGGTTGAACATGTTGATTAAGTGTTCAAAAAATACTGTAACTTTGAATTCCTAAATAACATGATATCTAATGCACACATAAACCCCTTAAAAAATGATTGCTAGATGTTATGCTTATGAAATTCAGTAGTAGTACATTATAACAGTTTTTATTACTTGTTACAGTTGTCAACATGATTATGGCTTGCAAAAATGAGTAAAGTAGACATGATAAAAATAAAGGAGCCTAAGCAGAGTTTCTAGTGCATGAGATGCATGTCCTAGACAGGTTGTCTATTGCACATGTAGGAGAATAAATCCTATGAGCATGATTTTCTACCCATTCATTAAAACTAAACATGCATAGCCCCCAATATTCACTAGCCAGCCCCAATATTTGTTTACAAATTATTACAGACCAAGAATAATAAATTACATCATTTGAAGGAAAAGAAGAAGCTAAGTCTATAGGGAGCCTTCAATCAGGCCTTTTCTTCCAGGCTCACCCCTCTCAAGTTTCACAGCTCTCACATGGTAGGGGTGCGGCAAAGCTCCCTAGGGCCCTCATGGGTCCCTGGCCAATACCAGCACCCCAACACAATTGCCAAAGTTGAACAAGTGCAGTGTGGAATTACCCACCTCAGTGCATCAAAGTTCAGAGGGAACTCAAGAGGTTCCCTAAGCAATGTTTACGCTGAGGGGGTGGAACTTAGGTTTCTAGGAATAGTGTAAAGTGCTAGGAGTGAGTTTAAAAGAGGAATAGAGTTCCTTTTAAAAGAAAAGATTCAGTTGAAAGAATTTATGAACTAAAGATTCATTTTTAACATAATAGTTTAAAATAATAGTAGTATCCAAAGAACAGGTCAAACAGATTTAGCAATGCAAGGACAATTGGGGGGGGGGGGGGGGAAAGA